>JAJTIZ010000369.1:0-15628 GCA_021365335.1 Phaeosphaeriaceae sp. PMI808 | reverse complement strand
TGGTGAGGCTCGCTTACCTCATCGCGCACGAATTATTGCAACACCTGGTGCCAGTGCCAGCATGCGTGCGATCCCCATGCCAACGCGGATAAATCCGGACATCACTCCTACTAGCCGATACAAGCTCTAAATCTTAGAGGTATCTATCTGCCTGTACCTTGAGCAACATCGTAGAGCCTCTGAGCCCCAAAATCCAGACCTGATCATGTTTTGCTAGGTGTGTAAGGCTGTTCTGATCTCAATGCGTCCTGTAAAAATGATCGACAGGAAGAAACATGTATGTATTTTTCTATCGCATAGTGTGAGCCTAGAGAGATTATCTTAAGGAATAATATATCTTTAACAAGCAAAGTAATACTGTATGGTTGTGAGACCAAGCGCCTGGGAAGCGAATATTTTCCTGCCCGGCGGGTTTTCCTGTAGACAGGGGGGATGTTAAGTTAACTAGTTACATAGCCTTGCTTGAAATACCCCCGCGAGAAACGTAATTTTTTTTGGATTGTTGAAAGAGCAGGATTATCATCTTGGACATTCTTGTAATCGATTCCCGGTTGTTGGTTTAGCTACTTCGTAGTTCCCGCTGCAAGGCGGCCCGTGCGGCCCACCCAACATCGCGCCGGAGCCCCGATGGCGCCCTCCACCCCTGGACGCGACCCGTCAACACCGCCCCAGCCCCAACCTGAGGACGCACGAGAAAGCCGAGCGCGAAAGTCTTAGAAGCCCAGCAATCTTTACGCTACAAATAAATACAGACGAGGAATAGAACGGCGGAATCGCAGCTGTCGCAGAACGAAGACACGATCGCAGTGCAGCCGAGACACGATGAGCTACAGCCGGGTCCTACTAGAAGCCTGAGCAAGCAGGAGACAGCAGCAAGCTAGAGCAGCTAGTAGAGCTCATTGCGAGCCTGAACGAGACCATCACGCAGCAGAGCAGCGTCATCGAGGACATGAGAAGCGATCTCACGACAATCAAAGCAGAACAGTAATATCTCAAGGACCAGAACGCCGAGCTCCAAGAGACAATTGAATCCCTCCGAGCGCAACTCGACACCCTCTCCGTTTCTCCACTATCTACTCAGACATGGGCGTCGGTCGCAGCCAACGGTGGCCCGGCAGGGCCGATGACGACTCTTTCACGCACAGCGAGCTCCAAAGGCACGAATAGCGAGAATACTCGGCAGCCGGTGATTGATATCAGCCGAGTTAGTGAGGGAGAGACTGCCTGCGGCCGGAGGCGTGCAACATGTGTGGACAGGAGGGTCATCTACATTGTGAGACAACCAACCTACGCTGTGTGAACTGTCAGGGCCCGCACCAGGCGTCGCACCGAGAATGCCCCGAATACAGGAAAGAGAAGGTCAGGATTCTTAACGTTAACGACATGAATAGAGGACTCCGGATCCTCCAGGCGAACATGAACAGAGGCAGGGAGGCGCAACACGCGCTGCACAACGACGAGGCGCTTGCCGACTTTCACTTCATCCTAGGCCAGGAGCCAGGGTGCTTCCTTGCGGAGGGAGAGGTGGTGCTGCACGGCACGAACCCGCGGTGGATGAAGTTTGTTCCTTCTGGAAGGAGGGACGGGTCTTACCCAGTTCGATCGTGCATTTGGGCGTGTGGAGAGATGGCGGTGACGCAGCTAGTGACTTCAACCGACACAATCCGCTGTGGGGAGGGAGCTCGATCAGCAGCACGGCAAGACTACGGTATCTGTATTACTCTCCTTTTTATCTCTTTCCTTGGTTAAACATGGTGTTAAGAATTGGATGAGCAGGTCTCATGGTTGGCTTCTGAAATGGAGAGAATGCAAGGCAGTAAGACCCATACCCTCCGGGTGCATAGCCATAATAGAACACACACACACACGCTTGAAATACTCCCACTATAAAATGGTCAAACTTCCAACCTCAAGAAATAGCCGCAGTGCTATCCAAAGGGTCCACATGGGTATTCAATGACTGGTGTCAGGGACAGATAAGACTTGACGTAGAAGATCTGGCGAGAGGATCACCTGTAGTTGAAGGCAGTGCTAGAATACAGGTTGGCATTGCGTAAATAGCTCAGCCCCATGATTCAGAGCGGTTCCCTGGCCTTAGCCCCTTGCAGGCAGTGGTAATTGCATCAGTAGCACGGTCCTAGCTTACTCCCTACGGGTATGCCCATGCGACTATGGTTATGAGCAAACTCGGCGTCACTTTTCCAGAAAAAGGCAAACCCGCCAGCAAGAAGGCTCACCTCCTTCCTCTATATGCGGGCAAACACTTACCATTAGCAATAGACGCAGCAAGAGGCCTATTCATTGATGTGTTGCCCGCGCTCAACGTAATTACGGCCCTGAAGTCGCTAGCGCACAGCAACTTGCAAGGGTGGGTCAACCTGACGTTGCCATGTTTATTCACCGGCACAACACGCCAACATATAAGCAGACTTATAAACCGCTTTACGAAACACGACAAGAGCCGATACATAAAATAAGTCTTACTTGCCGTGTCCAAATCTCCCTACAAGGTGAGTGGCCGGCTCACACTCGCATTGTAGCGGCAAGTGATCGAAGTAGCCACGGGTATGCACTCTCGTATCAACACATTACTCCATCTATTGAGCACACGCAGCGGTCGGTTCAAACGAAACAAACAGAGTCCCAGTCGATATCCACCTATCCGCTTGGTGGGCCTATGCTCGAGCACTACTTTCTTTGACCTAGACTCAAGCCCACAGGCCACCGATGCAGGGCTTGCTAGCACTGACACCGGTAGCAATGAAACTGCCGATAATGAAATAATTACTGTGTGCTTCCCATCCCAAGAGCGTTACTACGAGGTAGTAGAAAGACGTCCTACTATCAGTTCACGAGTGCCAAGGGTAGTGTCTCAGCGCGCAGAGCTTTGCGGCGCTGAAGGGCGTCCAATTACCGATATCACAAGTGATCTACCCTGGCATCAGCATGGTCGAGTCTGGAAAGTTGACTCGATGCTATACCAGATGCTCGACACACGCTATAATGTGTGGGCAGCTACGGAGCTTGATATCAACGACCTCGTCCTTGGTATAAACTATCTGCTCGAAGGGATTCCCTCAGCGCATGATGGAGGAACGAGCTGGGAGGAACAATAGTTACATACTTAGCATATCGATATGCATTATCTCAATTTCTTCAAGGATACGAGACGTAAGGAGGTTCGAATGTATGACTTGTTCTATGCATATACCTAGGTCCTGTATAAAGAATGCCCTCATATGTGCATAAAACAACCAAAAATATGAATAGTAATCAACGAAGTTGATTGTTTTGAGTAGAACGGTATATATGTATGCTGCAGCCAAGTCTGTAGCCTTACAACAGTTTGTCTCGCTCGCTACCGGGGTTGTTTGGACAACATATTTGTAAAATATAATATCCATCCGACCATCCTTCGTACGGATTCAAGCTCTGAGTAGCAGCAAGAAGCACTTTCACAACCGTTACCCTTTAGAAAATCTATACTCATGAAAGCCATGGCTTTGAGTATATACGTCATCCGGTATATTGTACCTTGTTGGTTAGGATTATTTCACACGCCACTGCTCCTTCTCTCATTGGAATCAATGTACGATAAGGATAGGAGGTAATCAAGGAGCTATTCAGGTCAGAAAAGCACACGAGTTCTTATCAGGAAAGAAGGCAGGCGGCTGCTGCTAAAAGTGGCGTATATCCCCCTTTCCTTCACCTGTGATTGACCAAATGCCGGAGCAGTCACTCGAGAGCGCTAATATATATGCAGAAAACTATATGGAATATCCCAGCTACTCGCAGGATCCGCCCGGAGCACTTGGCCTAGGCCGGGCTGGTGCGACTAGGATATACTGCGCGTTCTACGTCTTCTACTATACGACGCCACTCCCCTTCGCTATTCTTGCCGACAAGTACCTGGGGCGCTTTAAGACTCTATACGCGTCTTTTGTGTTGGTACCCTCGCTTCCTAGCCGCGACGTCGCACGATCGCTTACTCTCGTAGAATCTACCTTTTGGGTTGTGGTGCTCTGACAGCGACTTCGTTTCCCTCCAGCATTAAGCAGGGCATGGCTGCGCCGGGGATTATAGCAGGAATGGCATTGATTGGGCTAGGTGGAGGAGGGGTTCGTGCGGTTGTAGTGCCTTTCTTAGGTTTGTGAGTTCCTGCCCTGGGTTTTGGCGCAGAACGCACTAACAGCACACACTACACCAAGTGGATCAGTGTACAAATGAGCAGCCACGGCGCCGTGTACTCGGCAACGGTCAGATGGCAGTGGTTGACATGCGCACGCTGCGGTACATTTGCAGCTTGTATTTCTGGTAAGCGCGACTAAGATAGTTTCCAGAGCGCTGACCATGGCTGACAGGAGCTCAGGGTAGCAAACGCGGGTTCGCTGTCAATTATCGCCACGACGATTTTGGAAAAACGCTATTCGTTTGGCTATGCCTATCTTACCGGCCTGGGCTCTATATCAGTAGCATTGCTGATGCTGGGAGTGGGCAAGAATTACTTCAGTGCGTAGCAAGCCTCTACTGACGCTGCGAAGCGTGCGTGCTTATGATATCACCCCTTAGACCGTGTCGCGCACCACGGAAACGTCCTGCCAACGGCTGGCCGAATTCTTGCTTGCGCAGCACGAGAAGGCTTCAGTATGTCTCGAGCCAACCCCCCGTATCAGCAAGAGCAATATGGCAAGGCTGTGCCGTGGAGGGCGGAAACGGTCGGCGAGCTATGCAGAGGCCTGAGAGCGTGTCGAGTGCTGCAAGTCTGCCGGTAGTCAATACTCTAAGGTTCACCGCTGACAAAGCCAGATGTCCCTTTGTCGTATTCTATATTTGCTTCGATCAAATGCAGAACAACCTAGTGTCTCAGGCGGCACAGATGGAGTCGGGCTGGATTCCCAACGACATGGTCTCCATCATTAACCCCATATCGTGCATTGTATTCGGCCCGCTTATTCAGCATGTCCTATATCCCTACTTGGAGCGGCGCAAGATGCAGTTTGAACCGATTCTAAGGATAACAACCGGCTTCGTATTCATGGCCCTCGCAATGCTTTACGCAACTCTTGTTCAGCACATCATCTACACTTCAGAGCCGTGCTACAAGCTCGCCGGCGAATGCGCACGGCTGGATAGGGTTCCAAACAAGGTGACCGTTTTGGATACAATGTCCGGTGTATGTTCTAATTGCTGTCGGGGAGCTTTTTTCATGTGTTACCGCCCTGGAGTATGCTTGCGCCCTTTCTCCCAAGAGCATGGAGGCAATCATCCAAGCCATCAATATGCTTACAGCTGGAGCTGGGTCTGCCTGCGCAATGGCATTAACCCCCATGGCCAAAGACCCGTCTATAAAAGCATTCTACGCCTCTCTTGCTTGCGCGATGGCTGTAACAGCTGCTGTGTTCTGGTGGGGCTTCCAGGCCTATGATAAGCTGGACGCCCAGGAGTCGCCGATCGAGACGGACGGGCAATTTATAGAGAGCTCGTAGCGCAACAGGCACGATACCATAACCACTTAGAAAATGCCAAACATATTAAGTAACAGTTCTGACTAAACCATGCTGTTATACAACCTAGCCTTAGTAAGCAAGAGATCCGACCCTATGTGTTCCTTTATCGGGTTTGGTCAGAGAATCTGTAGTAACTTTCGTACTATTACGCCTGCGACGTCAAGCTAAGCGTCCACCTCCACAAACTTCTTGTTCGAGGGGGCCGGCAAGCTCTCTTGCGAATGGCCTAGATCTACTGGCTGTTCTATTCTCATTAAACTTATGTCTCATTCTCTGGCGGCGCTGGCACCTTACCACCATGAGGCCAAGTTCCAGGACACGGTGGCGCTATTGCTTGAGAATTTGTTGGGGGAATTTGCGCTAGACCCGCTTCTTTTCATCTTTATCGTCCATTTGTTTAACAGCGGCCTAAAGACAAGGCCCTGGTCATATGCTACACAATACTTGCCTAATGCCGTAGCATCACTTGCGGTCAAACCATTTGATGTAATACTCTAGTTAGTGGAGCTTAGGTATAATTACACGAGCTTGTCTGTTCTAGTGGCAAGATTGACGTGCATCATACTAACTAGAAAGGTGAAGCGTCTCACCCTTGCGTCCAGTAGGGTAGTGTTGGAAGCCTTGCCATCGAATTCCGGTGCCGCTAGTGCGAGATACGGAATCCGCGTCCTATCTGTAGTGATTGTGCAGGCTAGTCATTGTCCAAGTCACGCTTGGGGTTGGTCGACGTTTACGAACACGCCGCAAGCTACTTTCCTCTCAGTTTACGCATCTTGCGCTAGGTAGAAAAGGCATTCATCACCTCGAATCCGAGGGTGTCTTTCCAGCGAGGGCGGCAATGTAGCGCTTGTTTACCGATGATTGTGCAGCAACCCTAGCCGCGGCTAATAATTATTGCATCAGGGGCAAGATAACCCTGGCCTGCTCGCTACGCTTATGACGCGTTGTAGTTAGGGCGCGTACCATAATTATGGGCCATACAAATTATACGCTGGGGCCAACCCCTACATAGCATGCGGTCATATGTCCCAATGATGATGTAGGCTGTTCCAAGGTTCACGTTATCCCTGTAGTTCAAGAGTGCACGGTACTAATTAAGTTGCACTCTAGCTGCGACTGCATTGCCGTTCGAGGTTTCGTTGTCGTGGCTCGTGAGATAGACTTCCTCAAGGGAGAAAAGTCAAATCGCTGTCGGCCAACGGAGTGACAACTCACGACCGACACTTCACCGTCTTTTTAGTTTGTGCGTCTTTCCAACGTTGGGCATAGCGCGACATTCGTAGTTTCGCTGCTTAGTTGGCAGGAATTGGCATTAGGTAGTCATGTAGTTAACCAACGTAATTGCCCATCATGGCCGAAATTGTGCTAGGATGAGCACCCCTAGCTTAACCCATATGCTCATACCATTTAGCCCCTTGAAAAGAAGTCTCCTCGTTGGGGGAATCACGCTCTCATTGAGCAGAGCACATTCGAAGTGGTGAACGACCAAGTCAAAAGGGTTGGCAGCCTTAGAATCCGCAAGGTCGATAGACACACCAGAAACCTTCCATGCGCTGGAATCACCACAGCATGCAACTCCGATACTCGCTTGTGGTAGTGGCTGCCTGCTCTATCGCATCGTCCAAGTCAGCGCCTGTAGGTTCGAATGGTTCGGATGCCTCGGGCTTGCTTACGGTTACTCGAGATGCGTGCAATCCCGGAACATACAAATGTCACTCAAATAATGCCGCAATCCAAGTGTGTACGGCGAATCAGGAGTGGGACATTGCCGCCTTTTGCGGCCGCTGGAATTGTTGTCAGTACGCAGGTGGAACGGCAAGCCCGTATTGCGCTTGCTAGCTACGTAAGGACGAACGTTATTTGGGTATGGCGTATTGCTGACGCTGAAACTAGCACGAACAAGTATAGTGGAAACGATATCAAATTAGTCCGCTAACGGGGAATTCGACACACTGATCTTGTACCTCGCTTGACAACGGCTGGTGGTTAGAAACTAATTAGCTGGTTGGATTTCCTGTTTGGCTCAACTCTATAGGATTGATATACGGAGTGTAGCGGATAGGTATTGGTTTTGAAGAAGGAAATGTCAACGGCTATGCACGCCATTTTCCCATTTCTTGTCCGCCTCTGCAAAACGTTGTGGATTATCATGAATGCAGCGCCAGCTCACAGGCACTAACGCCCACTATTGTACATCGTGCAGTTCGACTAGACAACTAGACGCGACAGGCAAGATCAACCCAGGCCAACATTGCTACACCACACGCACCAGCAATATGTAGAAACCTTTAGCGGCTGCTATTCTTCCGAGACCAAAATAGTATTGTCGAGGAAACACGCTGTGCTGTTGAACCAGGGCGCCCAACGTGCGCTCCCAGGAAACCGAAGAATCCTGCATATTGTCAGAAATAGACGCTGTGGAAGATGGGCGACATGGTGCACAAACGGATTGCTAGGTATGGCTTCTACAATATTTCCCTTGCAGTTGTCGTCTTCAAATAAGACGCAATACCCACCCCAGTCAGGGCCTATAGATCTCGGTCGATCATCCAGAGTATCGGGCAATAGCTTCAAGCATCCGCTAAACGGGGGAACCCATGTACACTGGCCACCCCAATTGGGTTTAGTGCAAAGAAAAAGACCGCCGGGCGTGCCCTTATGAGGAAGTGCTGCAGCGCAGACGATAGCAACGAAGACGAGGCAAAGATGACAGGATCGCAATCTAAGCATGGTACAAATGAGATCAGACTCAGCAGGTATGCGACGTCTTGTAACTAGGATATAGTGCCAACTTAAAACGTGTCTCAGGGAGCATACATACGACCTTACCAGCAAGGAGGTGCTAGTCCGTAATTCACATGGCAGCTGATTAAACCCCAGTAATTATTCTGGCCTCAAGGCCTGCCTGATATATACATTAGAAGAGACGTCATCGCCTATCCGAGCGTGAGAGCGGCTACCGGGTCTTTTTTTCGCCCTTACGCAATGCGCCGGGGCCATTCTTTCCCCGGCTCTGGGGAGTCTACGCGCTACGCAAGTTTGGCTTTGCTACACTAAATCAAGCGAGGAAAGGCGGTGCTGACCTTACATTGTATGAAATTAGTTACTGCTTAAAAACCTACCTCAATATGCCTCGCCACGCTTGTAAAAGTAGTGCATGGCAACAATCAGGTGAAAAAGTTGGTATATTTGTTCCAAAATCTCAGCGTACGAAAACAGACCTTCAGCTCACTATGTATTTAAGTTTGCAAATGAAATACAACATTTTAAACAGAAGAAATCAAATAGACCGATCCAAATTTCCTTTTCTATTATCTTGAAGCGCGGTTTATTTTAGCATCATTGATTAACAAGGCGCTGGGAGGAAATTTTGGTGTTTGCTTTATTTTGGCGATTGTGCTTAGGTGACACCGCCACATCTGTTAATTCGCTAATTCTAGCATACGAGGGCGGATAAGCTATGCGCATGAAAGTTGAGTAAACTGTCAGGAGCTACGCCGACTGACGCGGGTGCCATCAACATAAGTAACTTCTAAGATTCATCCCCAATCCGTCCTCAATTTTGAACGACTCTTTCGCGATAACTTACATAACTTGCTGCGCACGCCTCTTCAAATATAACCGATAATCAACGCATACATCCACCAGCAGACGGTTGAAGCAACACCCCAAGTTCGCCCACTGCAAAGCAATCAGCACCCAGAGTTCGAAAACGAATTCAGCATATTCACTGCTGGAAGCAGAGAGACTCCGAGACCTTCCCATTACGGTTTACAAGCGGATGGGGCCCGGGGTTGGCGTCAAGGATAGCAACGAATCCTTCAGGCAACAAGTGGTTTGGAATTAAACACCCTCCGGAAGGCAGATGGAATTCCAGCAAAGACACCGGCGCGAGGGAACCAGGCGGCAATCTCTGATTTCGGGATCAGAATTTTCGTGCTGTAATCGCGCCTGGTGTCGAGGCTTGTACGCACGGCGAATACACAAGGATGGCAGTAATTACGCGGGTATGTGCGAGCAGCCATGGCGTCTTTCGGATGATATGGCTTCTTACTAGAATATTGCGAGTGCAAAGACAACGACATTGTTGTATCTTTCATAGCCATATCTTCAAGGTTCCGAGGTCTCTCTAGACGCGAGGCTGTACGCATCGCCTCACTTCATTAGTTTAGTCAACACTCACACGCCCGCAGCTTTGCTTTTTCCAAATCTATTAGGGCAATCCGCTCTTGTGCAAATGCCAGCTGGATCAGGGCCTGAACGAAGTCGATTGGAGGGCCGTTGGTAATGGTATTGTGGACCCCGGTGCCAAAACTAGGCGGCAGAGATGGCCGGAACAGCATCGTATCACATGTACTATAATCTAGTTCAACAGATGCGTCTGTCAAGGGCAACGTGTCGAATGTTCGAGGCCCACTATCTTGTCCCAGACAGGGCACACCCCGAGCCCGCACCACTGATGGCACGCAAGCAGATGCTTCAGGGTGCTCTACTGTGGGCAAGATGGTGTCCTGCAACTCATTCGCAGAGAACGCCATGTTTTCCGTGCCAGACGCAAAGACAGCGTCTTCCACCATTTCCTCGGCGTTCGGTGTGCAGAGGCGAATGCTGTGTGCGTCCATCGAGAACAGGTCATCGATTCCATCAGTGAGTTTTAGCACCGAGCTTGGTGGGAGTGAGTCGGACTCCCAGCCCAAACTCAGGGCACCTAGTGGCTCTTGCAGCGGCTCTTCTGACATTAAAGTTGGGGGATCGCTGCGGCCCAGCTGCCGGCTCTTGATCGATTTATTTTCTGTCAAGAGCGCTTCGTATTTTGATTTCAGTTTTTCGAACTCTTCTCTTGATAACTGGGCCTGCTTAGCCTGTTTATCCCGGAATCTACGCTGAGCATCTCTGTTCTGCTTGCGCCTCTTGAGGTCAGACATGGCAGAATCTTTGAATTAGACAAATTGAATCCGGCTTTTGCACGAGACAAGGAGCCGTGGTAACCGATAAAATTGTGGCCGTCTTAGGAGATAGCTGCTGTTTAAAACCTGCAATGGTCTCGTGCGATTCCCCGTACCATTCTACAGGGACGGGGCTTAGATGTTGGTTTACTGTACATAATTCTGTGTTGGAGGGTGCAATGCTATTTTTGATATCGATGATGCTAAAAATACTCTAAAAACGTCTCCAAAAACGTCTCCAAGTAAGGCATGAGCAGCTGCGCCTAGATTGGAACCTTCTTTACACGATGTTTATTGACTAAGAGGCTGCAGTAGGGTAGGCTAATTGGTTACAAGTGCTAAGCCTAGAGTGCTACATATTGATTATCCTATCAAAGTAGATATTACCTTGACAATTACGAAGTTTTTGGTTTATCCAATAGCTACACAGCTTGACGGTCAAGGTTTTACAGTAATGCGTCAACTACACCCTAGCCACCACTACAAGTGCACGCCCCTGAGGTATTTTGCGCAGAGCCGGCAAAAGGGCTCGTTGTGCTGTTTCGAGACGATGTCATAATAGACGTGGAGAGAGACATCATACTGATGTGGAGAGAGACATCATACTAGATATGGAGAGAGACTGTGCTAATTCAGTGGTGACAGCTGCTGATAGCGATCGAATGGTGTTTTCGCAGACAAGAGGGTCTCTGCTGGTGACTGTTGTTGGGATGACTGTACTACAAGAGGACTTCCTGTCTGGGACAGTGACGCTACCGACACAGTTACTGAGAGAGTAGCATTCGATGCCGTCAGCGTTAGTGATGGCTGGACTGATGCAGGATTACTATATATTGATAGTGGTGTCGTAGATAACTGCGAACTAAATAAGCTCTCAATAGGTGGACGCGATTGTGTAGCTGGCTGAGAGGAATTCAAGGGCATTATGTCTGCGGATAAAGGTGGGCAAACTCCCTTTATTCGGTTTGAATCAAAGCCTTTACTCGTTGCAGAGTCTTCGATCCAGAATCTTATGCAGTGGCTTTTGAGTAATCGTCACAGACAAGTTTGAGCTGTGCTTCGCCCAGAGGCGCTGTTTTGCTTAACTGGATTTGGAAGAACTTTTCCTCGGGCTTGACAAATTTGCAGGAGGCTTCGTCAAGAGTGATGTTCATTTCGGTCGACTTTTTTCCGCGCAGAAAAAGAGCTGCAACGTCGCATGTCCCATTCGTTGAAACAGATAGGGTGAATGTGTCTCCCCGGCTCGCAACCCAGGCGGAGGACTCGCATGCCGTTTCCGGAGCATTCCCTGCCGCGCTGGCTATGGAGGCTAGAAAATACGCAAGGAAAACCTGCAGATTGATCGTCTTGTACATGGACGCTATAATGGTATTCTTTCTGGCAGACAACTAGCGTCCGTAGGCGCCCTTATATGTGTTACTGGCAGTTGGTGTAGTAAGATAAATAGTATAATATAGCATAAGGCGGTCCTGGTAGACGACTATAGTTACATAACGTCTAAGAGTCTGCTTCAGCATATGAATGCACATGGAGTTGGAGCAGTTGCCGACCCGAAATCGGTAGACAGATCAGGATTGAGTGAATTGAGCACTATATGACGAGTTGGCGTCGATCTCTCGGAGCCCCCTGCGGAGCGTTGAGCTTACCTAATTTCCCTGCATCGCGTGCGCTCTACTACACCACATTGTAAGTAGAGCGTTGCATCTGAAGTTTGGGACCACCTAGACTGAAAATCGTATTCAGGGTGTATTTCGCTACTGAGTCACTTATTACGTATCAGTGCCCTTTGTATAACTCGTTGAGTGGCCCCGTTTGCTTTGGAACGACACTTCAATTAACATTGATATGTATCCCATGTCAATACTGCGGCTGACGCTTCTCCCATGTAGGTACGGACCTACGAAGACGACCCATCATAAGGCTTATATAGATTGCTTGTAGTCACTCGGCAAGGAGGCTCCTATGTGCTCACCACCGACCCCATTCCCACCTGCCACTCTCGTCGCAAGCTAAGTCTCCCCTTCTGGCGTTGCTGTGATTTCAGAAGCACTAAAACTGTCCTGGCGGCAGTAGCTTGCGGCTTGTTCCAGTTCGCAACTGCGACCGCTGTGGACGTTGCAGTGATTCAGAATGCATGCCCATATTCTGTGTACGCATGGCCAAACTATTTGCATGAAAATACTAAGTATCCAATGGAAATTCTCCCATCTTCAAATTACACTGAGAAATCACAGGAACCCTACGACCACTGCGGGATTTTGGTAAAAGTGTCTAAAACACCAACGATTACAAATACTACACACGTCCCGTATGCCGTGAAAGACGGTGTTTTCTACTACGATAGTTCCTTGGCCGACTGTGTTCGCCGGACTAACGTTTCCTCACACCCTAGAAATGACCTATTACCACTAATGATGCGTAGTCAGACTAGCCGAGCGGCCCAGAGTCGTCAGGCTAAAGATCAAACATCACTAGGAGACACTGCAGTTCAGACCACGATGGCTAAGGAAAGCAGGTTCTCGCCTCCCGCGTACAGCTTGCGTTCAGAAGCCACGTTGACACAATCGTCGCAAAGACACCCACCCATTCTAAGCCTCAGCCCAGCCGAAAATTTGAAGCCCATGTCGGCTCGGACCGGCGCCCCTCCAATCCAGACTATCGCGTCTAGAGACCTAGCGCTTCCAAGGGTAGAATCGTGGACCCTTCCCGTGTCCTGCAAATGGAACATCGTATGGCCACTTCCAGACACTCCTATGCCAGTGATTGATCATGAGCGGATCCCACAACATAACCTATTCCGCCGGCCGACAACGGTTGGGAACAGCGTCATCGTCTATAACTACTGCCGCTACGATCTGTGGGTCCGACCGCATGTCGGCAATAACGTTAACGCAGTTGAACGCATTCCTTCTCAACGGAGCAAAAGGTTTGACATAGAAAAGAGGGATCTTGCAGTCAATCTAAAGGTTTCCAAGATTGAATCTAACTTCGCCAAACCCGTCCAGATTGAGTACGCTGTAGCGAACGGCGCATTATGGTACGATTTAAGCCTCATCGATTGCCTTGGCACTACGGGAGAAGCAAGGGACGGAAAGCCTGTTAGAAACGGCGATACCAGCGCCTGCGCTGGGCATGAAGCAGGGCTACAGCTTGGGAATGCTAATGATATGACCTTCCAATGTGGCCCTGGAGCTTGGTGTGACGACCAGGCGTATTTATATGAAGTAAGTAAACCACACGTGTGTCAGTTGTAGTGCCCTAAAACACGGCAATTAGGAAAATCTTTGCAAAAGCCAGAATCCAGTTTCAGCTTGTAGCCCGAGCGACGGCCTCGGGGTTGAGTTCTGCGCGAGCATGAAGGCGTGAGCACGCGCACACAGCCACATTAGCTTATGACTAAATTACTTGAATGAAATCTACTTCTCAATATCTCTCCCAGTCCTAGCGAAACTGGCCTCGCTTCCGATATGTCAACGTTGATTGAGTGTATCTGAAAATAGGAATCGTACTCAGCCCCACTACCTCCCCTACGCGCCTAGCCAAGTACCAGCTGTCAGCATCATGACTGATAATCTATGCAAGGGCTAAAATAATGACGCAGCATAGCCAACGATCGGCGATTGACATTGTTCTCTTGTGAAATGCTTGTACGATCGTAGTATGTCTATCTGGCCTATCCGGTACCCTCCCGTTCACCTTGTACTATCACGGACCTGCTACGTACGCGCTGTAAAACAAGATTGCATAAACCATTACAGTAGTATAGTAAAAGGTAGCTCCGTATATCGCTATTTAAAGGGCAGCTGTTTCATTGTCATACCTATACATCCAAAATGAATACCCAAACTTCCCAACACCTACCCTCGCCAGCAAGAACTTTTACCGGTTTGGCAGAAAAGGCGTCCAGAGAGCGTGACAAACAGCCCGAGCCTCTGCAGCTTCCAGACCATTATGGGACTCGTCCTATAATTTACGGGCCCCAGAGGAGGATTCAGGGGATAGTGTATCTAGCTGCGCACGACTAGATTCTATATCAGAATACCGATGCCCGTTTAATAGCGAGGACGAAATGGAATAGGGCCCTAGTATTTGAAGTAGGATTTATAAGTCAATAGTACAAGTTCTTCGCTGCATAGACTCCAATTACTTAGGCAATATATATAAATCACCATTCTTGGCATCTCAGGGCAAAACACGTCTCTGGCGACAGCTTACGTCAACATATCCGCTTTGTTGAGGTGGTCTTAAAATAACTACAGCACATTAATCGCTACCCGCCCGTTAGTTACGGCAAGGAGCTGTTTGCGTGACAGCCCAAACTATGCAATGATGGATACGTTACTTAGCGCTTAGAAATGTAGCACTTGCTGGAATTTGAGTTATTGAAGTATAAATGTCGAGCTAGTTGTGAGATCAAAGCGAACGCAACTAACACGCTACGAGAGATACAGGGTATTGGCTTGAACGTTTCGAAGGATAGATTACGAGCATGGAGCTGCCTAAAGATAGTGTGTTCTCGCTACTTATCAACAGTACGTTGAGAGCCCATTCAAAACAGCCGATTCAATTTTTCTGCTCGAATTGCCGGAAACCAAGGTCTCGCAGGTTTCATCAACAATACACTAGTATAACGAGCACCCGGCCCAATATATGTTCGCGAAAGGAATGCCGCGAGGCAAAGGAGTCTATTGCCAAGGATCTACCCGGACTGGGCTATGCGCTGGTCTCATACTGGGTACCACTGCAGCACAAGGCAGATTTGGAAGCACTCCAGCATACCGCAGATTTGAAAGCTCCTATTCCCGAGCTACCGACTCAGTTTACGCAACGGCTGAGGTTTGAGGCAGACAGTAGGGTTTTGAACCGAACTGAATTGGCATCACCGGGAAGGACAGTCCTCTAAGTTCAAGACCAATATTATGGCCTGGAGGTGAGAAATGGACATCGTTGATTTAGTAGCTATGAGGAAGGATACTTACATAAAGTAATGGCGAGCCAGTTACCAGGCTGATGCCGAATACTTTTGAGTATCCCCCATAATATAGAATGGAGACACGTTGGGCTGGATGCTTGTAGCGTGAACTCAATTTCCGCAAAGCAGATTGCTAAGATTACCATAATCCATACTTCGCGCTTCAGGAATCTAATAGTTAGTCAAATCATCTTTCATTATAT
>JAJTIZ010000368.1:0-15977 GCA_021365335.1 Phaeosphaeriaceae sp. PMI808 | reverse complement strand
ACCTATATCGCGAGGCACGATATTTACTATATAGTACTACTTCTATTATAAGATACCTCTCTAAATAGGCTAACCCCTATACTAGATATAAGTAGAAGTACTAAGAATACTAGAGAACCTCCTATAGAGTTTATTAGACTAAAGTACGCATATCTAGTTATATTAATATAACTTATAATAGGTAAGATTATCTCCTCTATTATCTAGGTAATAAGAGGCCTTATTATCTTAGATATTACTATTACTAAATACTATTACTACTAAACGTCGCGCTAGATAGTAATTAAAGTAGAGGAAGAGGCTAGAGAAAAATAGATACTATAGAGGAGAAGTTATAGTATATTAATATATATAGGGACCTACCTAGTTTTCTTAGTACTAATATATCTTAGTATATCTTTTTAGGGTAATAAAGACGCGTTACCTAGATACTATAGTTATAGTTAGTATATAAAGTATATATATATATATTATTACTATTATTATATTATACTAATATCTATTTTATAGACTATCGCAAATAGTGAAAATGCGCCTAATAGTCTAAGGAGCGAGAGGTACTCCTATATAGCTATTTATACGACGTAAGTACCTATACTTCCCTATAATTATAATATATACTAATAACTAAGTATCCCTACTTAAATATATAGTATACTAAGAAGGGTATATTTATAGTAAGTAGTTAAGTATCTTAGGTTTATTAATAAATTAACTAATACTTATTATAGGACCTAGATATTAAGTGTATAGAGCCGAAGATACTAGGGAATCATAGACTACCTAGGCCCTAGGGTACTTAGTAAATATAAGATTTTCCTCTTATTACTTTTACGAGATACTCTTTAGTACCTTTAATATAAATATAGTATATCTTATATATTATTATTAGAGGTATAATACTCTAAAACTTACGTATATAGCTCTAAACCTCTAGGGTAGCGTAAGGCCTAGCTTAGATTATTTAATAACCTTAAAGCGTCTACCTAGTACTTCCTTAGTATATACTCCTAGGATTATTAGTATTATATTAATTATATATGTATATTTACTATATAATAGAGCTAAACCCTAGTATATTACCTAAATAAGAGTTAGAACGAAGGGGAAAATAGAAGTATAAAAAAAACGTAATACTTAACTAATTAAAGTTAGATAAATAGGGTATTAAGTATAGAACGTAGTTTATATTAAGGTATAAGCTTTAAATTTATATATATATCTAGTATAATAGGTAGTATACGTTATAGTCTTAATTATAATATCCCTATAATAGTATAATATATAGTAAAGAAACCTCTATATTAACGAGGTATCCCCCTACGTAAATATACTACTATTGTATTTTCTATTAATAATAGGGTATAGCTAAGAAAGCTTAATATAAGTAAGGTTCCTTAGATAAAATATTAGTATATTATACCCTTCTAAGATATAGGTAGGGCTAAGTAAGAAAGCTTAAGCTAGGCGAGGTTCCTTAGATATAATATTAGTATATTATACCCTTCTAAGATATAGGTAGGGCTAGGTAAGAAAGCTTAAGGATACTAAGATTTCTAATATAAAGTATTAGCGTATCCTACCCTTCTAAGATCTAGGCTACTCTAAACTAGAAAGTTTAAAGACGTTAAGATTTCTTATAAGTAACCTTACTATAACTTATAAGAATTTAATAATTTTACTATATTACTATATAGCCTACTAGGATTACGCTCCCCTAAAAGAGGCCTTACTCCTATTAAGGTTTCTTATAAGTAACCTTACTATAACTTATAAGAATTTAATAATTTTACTATATTACTATATAGCCTACTAGGATCGCGCTCCCCTAAAAGAGGCCTCGCTTCTATTAAGGTTTCTTATAAGTAACCTTACTATAATATATAAGAATTTAATAGTTTTACTATATTATAATATAGCCTATAAGGATTAAACTCTCTTAGTATAAACCTTACCTTTATCGTGCGTTTTTATATAGTTAGAGTTCTTAATATATAATTATATAGAGGATATATTATAATATATAATAAAATATATTTAGAAGCTCGATATATTAGACTTATAGAGTAAAAATCAATACTAAAAACGCTATTTCTATTTACTTTCAACGAAGCGGGTATTTCTATATTAAAGGGAAAATTCTTCCTCCCTTATAACTGCGCCTATAAAACCGTATTAAATCCTTAATATAAATAAGGAAAAATACTATATTAGAAGCTACTAAAACCCTACTTATTATTATTATTATTATTATTATTAGAGTATATAGGCGGCTAAGTTTCTAATTCTAAGCTAGTTTCCTTAGTCCTAACGTACTTCTTATCTAACTTCTACCTTTTATTTAGGCTCTAAGTAGGCTTTCTTAGTATCTACTTCTTTAGCTACTTTATATAGAAATTTAACCTAGCGCGCATCTTACTAATAGCCTCTTTACTTAAAGGCTTAAAGTTTAAACCTATAAATTATTAGTTAAATTTATATTAGAAGCTTAGAATTATCTAGGATATATACTAAAGATAGTATTCTCTTTTATTTAGTATTTCTAAATTTTTTTAGCTACCTCTACCTTAAGGCTATTAATATTAAATAACTATATTTTACGTTAAGGTTAGCTAATATTCTTATATACTTTAAAGAACTATATCTAGGATATCTATTATACCTTTTTAAAATTAATTGTACTAAACTTAAACTCCTAAATTATAAGAAGTATAAAGGCGTAGCTACTAAACGTATATAGAAGGAGGGGGTAGGTAGGGTAGGTATTATTTATAATAATATTCGCTTTCTATAGTATATAGTTAGTAATATTCTAGAATAATTAATATCTTATAATACTTACCTCCTAAAGACTAATTTTCTTAAAATACTACTCTAAATAGGTAGCCTTTATACGAGTTAGACGTTATATAGATATAAAAATATTAAGAATTCTAAGAGTAGGATATACTATAAGGAGGTAGCTATATAGTACTAGTTTAATAGCCTTAGAACTATCTAGCTTAAGGTTACCTATAGGTATAGTCTAGAAGTAATTAGTATAAAATCGGAATTTTAGATATAATTAGCCTAGAATATATATACTTACGTTTCCACTATACTAATAAGAGTAGTAACGAGGCTCTAGTTACTATATAGCTATAACTCTCTCTCTATTAATAGTATTATATTTAGTATTACTAAAGAATTAATTACTAAGGTATAGAATATTAGCGATATATATAAAAGAAGCTCGGTTTTACTAGGGAATTATCTATATATAGTATAGAGGTAGGAGAAGAAGATATAAATAGTATTAACTCCTACGTTTAAGATAAGAAGAAGGGTAGAAGTAGACGTAAATAATAAGGGGTTTACTTATATAAGCTAGTCTTAGAATAAGATTAATTTTTTTTTTCTATAATTATATATAAGTAGTTATTTAAGTTTAACGAGGTTAAATATAGATTATATTAGTACTTATAGGCTTTAATAGGTAGGCGTCTAGGTAAGAGCTCTATATCTTCTAGTACTTAGCCTTACGCGTATTATACTTATCTTTAGGGAGCTTAGATTCTTCTAAACTACGTTAGGGGAATTATAGAGTATTAGGCCTTTTAGTATTTTTACTAGTATTTTCAGAGAGTACGTTCTTAACTTCTTTAGTCGACTAGGCTAACTAGGCTACTATCTAGTATAGTGGAGTTTTTAGGGGTTCTTATAGATCTAGGGAAAATTCTATTTAATACTTATTAATATTACTACTATTATATATTACTAGCCTATTAATAATAGGTATAATTAAATTAGTAGTACTAGTATTATTAGGGATAGTAATACTACTAGTATAGTTATTAGGAGCTCTAGTAGAGTTAGTAGCTATAGTCTCCTTACTATAGCTATAATTAGTAATAAAGCCTAGAAATATAATAGTATAGAGGCGGAAACCCTAAAGATTACAATAATTAAAGGTATAGAAGTAGGGTAGAGAATAAAGATAATAAGGTAGAAGGTAGCTCTAGCCTTATAAGATATAAAAGGCTATAAATAATAGTAGGAGCGAGGGATAATAGTAGAGTAAAGGTATTAAATAGTAGAGCGTAGATAAGAGCTCGATAAGGTAGAGCTTTATAAGTAAAGCTAAAGTATATAACTAGGAAATACGTACTAAAGCTAAGAGCTTAGATCTACTAATATCCTTAATAAATTAGCCTAGGTATAGTAGTTATATAGCTTTAAGGGGGCCGTAAACTTATCTACTATATTAATCCTAAAGTAATAAATTAGTAGTTTTATTAAGGTTTTCTAGTAGAATATATACAAGTATATATACTAAGAGGGTAGTAGAGTCTATTAGGTTTGAATTATAAGAGCTTCTAGTAGTAAAATATTAGCGAAAATAGTATATATAGTATATATAGCGTATACGATATAGAGGTTAAGGTAATAGAAAAATCTAAGGTTTCTTATAATTGTATATACGCGTAGTACCAAGTATATTAAGATAAAGTAAAGGTAAAGTAAAGAGTATAGTGAATAGATTTGGATAGGTATACGTATATACGGAAATATCGGCGTTTATAAGCGCGCTTAGCGGAACTTCCTAGCGTTTAGAGTATTACCCCCTATTTCTAAGCTAGTTTAGTACGTTATAACTTATTACTATAATAGGAGGTAGAGCTTATAAAGTATATAGAGGAATTAATAGAGTATAAGCTTCCTCCTATAAGAGAAATAGTATAGATTTACGCGTCTAATATCGCTAGACACCCTATCTCTAAGAGCTAGGTCTCGCGCTTCCTTAACTATTATACTAATAAGCTTATATTATAATAGAGTACTTCTATAGACTACTAATACTATACTACTAATTCTAGTAATAAGTATAAGGTATACTTTAAATAGCTAGGTAGTAAAATTAACTTCTATAAAGTAGAGCCTAAGTATAGATAAAAAAGGCTTTATAATTAGAGCTATTAGTAGATAGAAGAGGATCTTTAGTAAGTACCTATTTAAGGAGGAGTAATTCTAGTAGGTACTTTAGGGTAGTAATAGGGGGTAGGTAAGCTTATTAGTGTATATTTACGCTAATAGTTCTATATTACTACTAGCTCTTATATATCTAGCTAACTCTAAGGATATCTAATTAACCTAGGTAGGAGATATAAAAGTAGGAGAATATATAGCCTTCTTTAAGGTATTAGGTAGTAGCTAGAGTAATAATAGTCTTAGTCTTACCTAGCTTTAGTAGGTCTTTAATTACTTTATAAAGATTAAAGTAAAGAGAAAGTACTACCTATTACTTATTAATAGCTATAGTAGCTACCTAATAGAAGAGTTTTTAGAGTATTACTATAGGTATAAGATACTATTAGGTATCTATCTACCTTATAGTACCTATATATTATAGCTACTTAATATAGTAATATTTAAGCCTCTTAGTATAGTATACTTAAAGAAGTTAGTAATATACCTTTATAAATATTAAGGCTTAATACTAGTAACTAAGGCTAACTTCTTCTTACTATTCTAAGATACCTATTATAAGAGGTAATAAGTAGGGATATTAGAGCTTACTTTAGAAGCTTAATTAATATACTACGTATAATACTCTAATATAATATAAGAGGATAGCTAAAGAGAGAAGCTACGTAGAGGTAAGCTAAAGGAATATAGGAGTAAGCTATATATAGGCTAAGCCTATATACTTAGTAGTATAGGAACTATAGTAGTTACTATAATAGTATCTCCCTCTTAGGGCGCTACTACTATAGTATAGAAGGCGTTTATATACTCGCTATAAGCTATCTACTTAGTATATATCTATAGAGCTATTAGAAGAAGCTAGGGCTTAGCTTAACTATAGTCCTTAATCTAATATTAGTCTAATCTATAGTAGTAGTAGAGATTATTATTATAGTAGTATTAGTACTAAGCTAAGGCTACTAAGGAGGTTAAAGATAAGTAAGAGTAAGAGCGAGAATAAAAGTAAGAATAAGAGTAGCTAAGCTAGTTAATATCTATTATATCTAGAGATAGAAGAGACTAGGTTAGTTAAGTAGCTACTTAAGGTAGTTTCTAGCTAGCTAACTAGTAGATATAATAATTAGTATATTAAATAAGCTTAATATAGTTATTATATAACTTACTAAATAGGAAGTTATTTAACTCTTTAAGATACTAGTAGAGAGATAGGTAGAGTCTATAATAGAGAGAGAATACTTATAAGGTATTAGGCTATACTTATATTAGATAAGATAAGTAATCTAGTCGAGCTACCTATAGGGCTAGCCTATAAGCTAGTATACAGATTTAGATATCAATCGAGATAGCGATCGATTTAGTACGCGCGCGCACGTGCGCGCACGTACTCTACTAGCTAGGCGACCTAATTAGTAGATTCTAGGTATACCTAGAGTCTATTAGCAACTCGCTAGCTAGCTATATTATTAATGAAAAATAATAATTAATCTAGATAATTAATTAATTTAATTATTATTATATATTAATAAATTATCTTTTTACTATATATAATAATTATATCCTTTTATTACAATATTATCTAGATTAAGGTAAACTATTAAACTACCTTAAATCTAATAATTAAGAGTCTTACTACCTTAACTAAATCGAGTAAATCAATTAACTATATTAACTATATTAACTACCTTAACTAAACTAAGTAGGGTAGTAGAGTAGTACTATTACTACCTTAACTAAAACGAACTATACGCCTTAATTAATATAAATAACTATCTAATATAGAGATAGCCTATCTATTACAACGCGATCTAATAGTAACGCTAAGAAGTGATATAGACTATATAGCGTAGATAACCTAGCTATAAGCTAGATACGTAGTCTATAACGTCTAGGATAAAGTTAATCTAGTAATAGTTACTCCTTTAATTTAAAAACTAGAAGTTATTAGAGTCCTAGTTATTACTAACTATATACTAGCTATAAATATTTAAGTACTAATAAGATAGTCTAAACTTACGTCTACTAGCCTTAGGCTTTTAAAGAAGACCTTAAATACTATAAGCTCCTTACTAAATAATATTATAGTAACTAATATAAGTACGAAAAGGAGTAGACGAGCCTCTAGTATATCGCTACGTTTATCTAATTATTAGTATCGCCGCACCTACTACGTACGTACTATATACTAGACTAGTTACTACGATAGTAGCTTACTAACCTAAAATAAATAGTTGGTATTAACGAGTAACTTGAATAGGAGAGAGCTTATAATAGATATATTAACTTACTTAAGTAAATAAGGAGTCTATTAAACTAGGATACGTAGCTAGCTAAGTATAACTAAGTAGCTACTATAGCTAAAGCCTATTAAGTAGTAGAGCTATTATAAATTAAGTAATTATAAAAGACTTCCTAGTAGCTATTAATAAAGTAGTACCTATATAGTTAATAACCTTTTAAGACTATAGACGTTTTAACCTAGTATAACCTAGAAGGAGATAATAAAACATTCTAAGAGTATATAATAGTAATTTATCCTCTTAGATTAGGGAAATATAAGGCTACTTTTATAGTTAATAATACCTTAGTATATCTCGCTAGTAGTAGTAATCACCTAGAGTAATAATAGGGACGCCTCTCTTACTAAAAACGCCTACTTAATAAATAGGGTAGACCCTAAAATTAAGTATACTAGATTAACTAACTAGTTTATAAACTTAAACTAAGTTAAACTAGGGTAGACCTCGTAATCAACGTATATGTAGTAGTAATACTAATGCTAAGTAGCTAAATAATAATAGCGCTAATATAGTAGATAGAGTATAATACTATACTTGCGGTAGACGCTATAGAATTAAGGACTACTACTATATTAATCTAGATAAAGCCCTAGAGTAGTAGAATCTAAATAAGACTCTATAAGAGCTTATTAACTATAAATATAAGAATAATATAACGTTTTAAGGACTAATTAGAGGATAGGCTAAATCCTACTCTAATACGCCTCGCATTAAGTAATTATAGACTCTAATACCTAATATCTAAGATAAGTAACTATATAGCTAGAGAATCTCTAAAGCTACCTTTACATAATAAATAACTAGATTAAATACCTACTATAAAACTTATTTATCCTCGACTTAGGCTCGACCTACTATATTATAAATAACCTAGACTATATCTATAACTATCGCCTACCTACTTAAGAAGACTATATATAGGCTAGTAAGTTAAAGATATAGTAAAGGGATATAGATCTATTAATCTAACATTGAAGAGTCGATCTAAGATAAATAGACTAGTTCTATATAATGTAGCTATATGCCTGATATCCTCTATAACCTAGTCTTATTTTAACTACTCTAATAAAGAGGAATATAGTAGAATACCTAAGTAGAACCTATAACCCTAAACAAGCTAGATAGGTAGATAATTAGAGACCTTACTAAAATCTATAGTTAGTAGGTACTTAAGTTTTATCTAATATAAGAAGCGTTGTATTATACCTATAAGCCTCGTTAGCTAGAGTAACTATACTACTATAGTATAAGAGACTCGGCTATCTAGGACTAGTAGTAATTAAGCACCTCGTTTAGTAAGCTTAAGGGGTGCGCATTAAAGGAGTAACTACTACTAAATGTAACGCCTATAGTAAAGTAAAGATAAAATAATAAATAAGCCGCGCACTACGAGTTAGCTATAAGGGACTAGGAGAAAGAATCTTAATCGATTTCCACTTATATAAGGTATAAAGCTTTAATAAAGAAAAGAGCTAGATACTAGTTACTAAGAAGCTCTCTAAACTATAGTAGGACTTCTACTTTATAGATAACTAACTAGTAAAATTAATTATTAAGATCCTAGTAAACTTTATTCTCTTCTTAAAGAACTAGTATAATATATTAGTTAAAGTTATTAAAGCTAATAACGAGATTATAATAGTAAAGCCAGACGTCTAACGCTAGCTAACCTTATAAGGTATTATAGTTGAGCCATTAGCTCTAGATACTTAAGCTTAAAATAGAGGAGCTAAGCGTACTAGAGGTATAAATAAGGAGAAGTTACGTGTAATACGCCTTAACGCTAACTTACTATAGGAACTCTAGCTAGAGATTATACGGGCTAGAGTTTACCTATATAATCGAACTCTAAGTTACGTAAATAACTAGAAGATACTATATAAGACCTTCTTCACGATAGTTACATATAATAGAAGGATTACTACATCTATTAGAAAACTAAACTTAGCTTATCTAAAAGTATATAGATATAAAGCTTATATAATAACTAATAATACCTATTATAGAAAGTTAAGACTATAACGACTAGACCTAAAGGTATAGATTAGCTATCTCGTTAGGTATAGATTATTAAATATCTACTAGATCTAGATACTATTAATAGTAAAGGTAATAAGTACCTGTGACGTTATCTTTAATAAGTATATAATCTTTAATAGTAAAACTAAGGACCTAATAGATAACCTTATGCACTAAACTTTATAAGAGATAGCTACTTATATAAGAACTATTAAACTCCCAACGCTAACTTATTAGCTAGAGATAGAGTCCTTCTATAAGGATAATACTAAACTAGATACGTTAACCTAAAGTAATAAAGTAGACCTACCTAGCTACTACTAAGGAAGGAAGATTAGGGATTACTACCCGACTCCACTATACTCTCCGCTACCTATAGTACTACTAGCTTAGTTAATAGCTAGTAATCCGTTAGAGACCGTGATAACTTACTATAATAACTCTAGCACGTCGAAAACTATACTATAGGCAGCTGCCTTTATAGCTAGTATATAAGTAGGAAACGTTAGGTAATATAGAGGAGAGATAATAGATAAAGCAAAGATAAAAAGGATGCTCGCTAGAGGCTTAAAGCTCTATCGAAACTAACTCCTACCTCTACTAACGTACTGAATAAACTTAGAGAATTATCTAATAGGTAAACTATTTAAAGAAGTAGAGTAAGCTTACCTAGCTAGCTATTAGTAGATAAGATTATAGACTAAAGTACTAGCTAAATCTATTAGACTATCCGGCTAGTAGATACTCAACTATATATAGGTATATATGTATAAACTTAACAAGTATTATTAGTTTATTAAGTGTAAAGCTAGACTAGTCGTCTGTAGAGACTAGTAACGAAATGTTACGTTATAGGATACCTATACTACTATACTAGCTAGTCGCTTATTTCGATTACTTATAGCGATTATAGCTAAATACGATCTTGAACTAAAGTAGTATAACGTTATAAATGCCTTTATTTATGCTGCAATCGATAGAGAGATATATATGAAAATGCTAAAAGGCTATTAAAAGAAAGGAATACTACTCTAAGTCTAAAAGGCCTTATATAGACTATAAATATTACCTCTACTCTAGTAGAGAGAGTTTATATCAACGCTTAATAATATTAGCTTTTAAATAGTACTATATAAGCTATACTACCTAATTAAGGACGGTATTATTATCTTCTTCTATATAGATGATATTATTGTAGCCTATAATAAAAGGAAGGCTAAGGAAGCTAAATAAGTAACTAGTCTTCTATAGAGGAAGTATACTATAACTAGAGGAGTAGATCTTTAGTAGTTCCTTGGTGTAGAAATTATACGAGATAGAGAGTAACGTCTTATCCAGCTCTTATAAGCTATATACATTAATAAGATAAGCTAGCTTATAGATAGACGAGATATCTACTATAATACTCTAATAACTATTATTAAGCTTAAACTAAATAATAGCTAGGCGACGCCGTCTGAAATCAATAAGTATTAGCGTAAAATTAGCTCTCTCCTATTTACAGCTATAACTACTTATCTAGATATAGCTTTTACAACGTTATAATTAGCTTGATTCCTCTTAAATCCAAGTACTAAGTATTAAGTAGTAGCTAACTAAGTTCTTATATATTTATTAAATACGAGATAGAGAGCTCTATAGCTTAGCGGAGGCAACTTACTACAAGTAGTAAGTGATATATTATTTACTAATAACACGATAGACTAAAAGAGCTCGCAAGGATATACTATTAAATTATTTAATAGACTTATTGTATAGAAAGCTAATAAATAAGATATAGTTATAACCTCTACTACTAAAGCTAAACTACTAGTACTATTATAAGTAGCTAAAGAGGCTATATTTACGTTAAGACTACTAGACGAGCTATAAATTAAATTAGATACAGATTAAATTATAATATAATGCGATAATATACAAACAATCCGGCTCGTTACTAAAGAGCTAGCTAAGCTCTAAACTAAGCTAAGGCACGTTAATATCTATAACTACTAGCTATAGCAAGAAGTATTAGCTAGCTAAATTAAAATTGAATATACTTAGTTAATAGAGATAACTACTAATAGCTTTATAAAGGTACTACTAGGGAATAAATAGGAAAGCTTCCTAAGCTAGCTTAGGCTAGTAGAAGTAAAGGAGTAGTAGGTAATAAATAAGGCGCCTCTTAACGAAATTTAAACTCAGCTCGATAACCTTATACTTACTTAATAAGTCCTAGTCTAGCTTAAAGAGTTTTAAGCTAAAGGGGTGTATTAGATGAGATAAGCAATCCAGTCGAGCTACCTATAGGGCTGGCCTACGAGCTAGTACACGAGATTCAGATATTGATTAAGATGGCGATCGATTTAGCACGCGCGCGCACGTGCGCGCACGTGCTCTACTAGCTAGGCGAGCCAATCAGCAGATTCCAGGTGCATCCGGAGTCTATCGGCAACTTACCAGCCGGCCACATCATCAAAAAAAAATGACAATTAATCCAGATAATTAATCAATTTAATTATTATTATATATCAATAAATTATCTTTTCACTACGTGTAATAATTACATCCTTTTATTACAATATTATCTAGATTAAGGTGAACTATTAAACTACCTCAAATCTAATAAGATATAACCTAGTAAAATAGATCTCCTCTTTAATAGAAAAGAAGTTACTAAATTTCTAGATAAGTTTAATTAATAGGCTTAGAATAGTAGCTATAGACGTAATCTAAAGCTTTAAGTACTCCTAGACTTTTATACTATAAAAATCTATTAGTTTATTAAGTATATAAAACTATATAAGGAAGAAGACTAGGTAAAACTATAAGAAGTAATAAAGGGGTATTAGTAAGATAATATTATAGTAACTACTATAGTTCCTATACTACTAAGCGTATAGGCTTAGCCTATGCGTAGCTTACCCCTATATCCCTTTAGCTTACCTCTACGTAGCTTCTCTCTTTAGCTATCCTCTTGTATTATACTAGAGTATTATACGTAGTATATTAATTAAGCTTCTAAAGTAAGCTCTAACGTCCCTACTCGTTATCTCTTATAATAGATAAAGATATAGTAGAGTATATAGGAACTAGGTCCTTCCTTAAAGCCTATATAGAAGAAGTATTAAAGAACTATCCTTAATTATCTAACTATTATACCTACTATATAGTATATAGTAAGGCTTATATTAAAGTAAAGAAAGTTAATAAAAATAAAGTAGGGTACTATTTCTTTTAAGGCCTTTCTAAAAAAGATTAGGAATAAATCCTACTCTATATACTAAATAGACCTATAGGATAGAAAAGACTATCCTATAATCTTAGGGAAATCTACCTTTACTATAAAAAGATATAATAATAGATAGAAGGAATAAAGTATATAGTAAGTAGAAAAACTATAGAAGAGATAAAGTTAGTATATAATCTAGCTATAGAAATAAGAACGAAACTATCTAGGTTATCTATTTAAGATTTAAAATAAGTAATCTAGGAAATTAAAAAATAGCCTATTACTACTAGGCTACTAGAGGATATAGACCTAGAGGTATAAGACCTAATTAATATACTTAGCTTAATAAAAATTAGTATAGCTAAATTTAATAAACTAGTAGAGTACCTAAAGACTACCTATATACTAGATAGAAGAGTAAATTACTTATACTTTATAGCCTAAGTATATAATACTAGACTAAACCCCCTTAACCTATCTAGGAATAATAGTTTATACCTTATAAATATCCCTAGTATAATAGACCTAAGGTATAGAGTAAAGATAGTAGAGAGAAGAGAGTATAGTAATACCTATAATATATATAGAGAGCTAAACTATATAATAATCTTATTAAGATAAGATAGTATAGTATTTACTTTAATATAGAAACTAGGAGAAAGACTTACTACTATAGCCTAAAGTACTATACTTTAGGTAAGATTTAAGGTATAGTCCTCCTCTTACTCTAGTATTAGATAAGATAGTAATTAAGTTAATAATCGAGATAGCGATTAAGATAGTAATCGCGATAGGTACGCGAGTATATACGCTACTAGTACTACTAGCGCTACTAGAGATCTAAGATTAAACTCTAATATCTACTATAAGATATAGGCGCTATTACGAGAGTATTTAAGTCTATAACTAATATAGCTAATATAGGCGTTATATCTATTAGCTTATAGAGTTATAGATATAATACTAAGATTTAGTACTATTAAAAGAATATATTAAGGTAGCTTAACTACTTTAATAGAGATAATAGATCTCTACTATCTATACTAAGAGACCTTAGTTTACTCTAATAGAGATAGATATATAAACTAGTAGAAAAGTATAGTAGATAGAAGAAGTAAGTAGAGATTAATTAATTACTTCTATTAATTAATAACTTTATTATTATTATAGTTAATTATTATATACCTTATTCCTATACTATATACCTATAAAACCTATCTTAAATCTAATAATTAAGAGTCTTACTATCTTAACTAAATTAAGCTAAACTAATAACTAAAACTAAGTTAAGCTAATTACTAATTACTCCTATAAAAAGAATTAAATCTACCCTAAATTATTATTATAGATTTAGTCTAAGTAGGTATACTAAGATTCGAACTTAAGACCTCTATAGTATAACTATAATGCGCTACTACTATACTATATACCTAATTAATAATAACTTAAAATACTTAAACTTACTTATTATATTAACTAATTAAGTAAACTAAATAAACTAAATAATAATAAAATAACCTATTAAGTATAACGTAATCCTATAGTAACGCTAAGGAGTAACGTAGACTATATAACCTAGTTAACTTAGCTATAATCTAGATACGTAGCCTATAAGATCTAGGATAAGATTAACCTAGTAATAACTACTAAACTTATTAAAGAACTAGAAATTATTAGCCCTCTAGTAATTACTAAATATACGCTAGCCTCTAATATTTAAGAACTAACGCGTTAATCTAAACTATCTACTATAGGTCTTAAAGCTTTTAAGAAGGATCTTAAATACTATAAGACTCTCTCTAAATAATATTAAATTAATTAATATATATATAATAAGGAGTAGATAAGCTTATAGTAAATTATAGTATTTATCTAATTATTAATTTTACTATATCTACTATATACCTACTACTTACTAGATTAGTTACTACGATAGTAGCTTACTAACCTAAAATAAACTATTAGTATTAATAAATAATTCGAATAGGAATAAGCTTATAAATAATATATTAACTTACTTAAACCTATAAGAAGTATATTAAATTAGGATATATAGCTTACTAAGTATAACTAAGTAGCTACTAAAGTAGAGACCTATTAAGTTACTAAGGTATTATAAATTAATATAATTATTAAAGACTTTCTATTAGCTATAAATAAAGCTAATCTAATATAGTCTATAACTTTTTAAGACTATAGAAGATTTAATCCTAGTATAACCTAGAAGGAGATAATAAAATACTTTCGCGAATATATAATAGTAAATTATCCTCTTAGATTAGGGAAATATAGGGCTACTTTTATAGTTAATAATATCTTAGAATACCCTACTAGTAGTAGTAAATCTACCTAAGGTAAGACTAGAGATACCTCTCTTACTAAAAGTATACTACTTAGAAACTAGAGTAGACTTTAAGGATAAAAATATATACTAGATTATTAGACTAGTTTTCTATATAAGAATAAGATAAACTCCTAAACTATAGAAATAACTATAGTAGATAAAGTATATTACTCTACTTATAGTAGACTTTATAATTTATAGGAATACTACTATATCTACTTAGATAAGGTACCTAAGTAGTAGATTCTAAGTAAGACTTAAAAAGAGCTTATTAAATATAAGTATAAGTATAATATAATACTTTAAGGACTAATTAAATAATAGTCTAAACTCTACTTTAGGCGATTACCTACTCTAATATATAAGAGGTTATTAGTAGGAGTTAAGATAGGTTCGAATAATAAGGTATATATTAATATAAGACGAATTCTTAAGAAGTTATTAGCTCCTTAGGGGAGGATATATATATCTATATAGGGGTATATAATCTACCTATTATAGGCTTAAGGTACTCCTAGTAGGTTACTAAAGGGTATCCCTTAGGGATATACTTATAACTATAGGATATAGGTACGTAATCTACCTAAGGTATCCCTAGTAGTTTACTAAAGAGTATCCTTTAGAGAAATACCTATAATAATAGCCCCCCCTTTTCTTATACTTTAACCTAAAGTACTAAAGTTAGTATTTTCCTCTATAGAGTATTCTTATAAAGATACCTTCTATTCTATAGCTTTCTACGTTAGCTTCTATTATTTACTAATTTATTATTTTATCTCTATTATATATCCTAGAGTATAATTTATCCTTTCTATTTATCTATCTATCTATAGATAATAAGCTATTAATAGCTACCTTTTTATTCCTATTAATACTACTAGTATTATCTAGTAATTAAATCTAAAGAGCTTATCTCTATTACTAATAATTAACTTTAGTATTCTATAGTATCTAATTAATCGATCTAGGAATATAAATACTAACTACTACGCTATATAGTTATTCCTAAATAGTATTATCTCTATTTATTTAATAAATCTATATATAATAACTATTATTATATTATATATAATTCTAGTAGCTAGGCCTTTTAATAGTAGTAGTCCTTTTATAAAGTCTATTAAGATATCTTCTTAGGGAA
>JAJTIZ010000367.1:0-16125 GCA_021365335.1 Phaeosphaeriaceae sp. PMI808 | reverse complement strand
CCTATAGGTCTATTTAGTATATAGAGTAGAATTTATTCCTAGTTATTTATAGAAAGGTCTTTAAAGAAATAGTACCCTACTTTATTTTTATTAACTTCTTTACTTTAATATAAGCTTACTATATACTATATAGTAGGTATAATAGTTAGATAATCTAGGATAGTTCTTTAATACTTCCTCTATATAGGCTTTAAGAAGGACTTAGTTCCTATATACTCTATAGTATCTTTATCTCTCTAATACTCTCTTATTACTTCTTATAGTTTTACTTAGTCTTCTTCCTTATATAGTTTTATATACTTAATAAACTAATAGATTTTTATAGTATAAAAGTCTAGGAGTACTTAAAGCTTTAAATTAGGTCTATAGCTACTATTCTAAGCCTATTAATTAAACTTATCTAGAAACTTAGTAACTTTTTTCTATTAAAGAGAGATCTATTTTATAGGTTATATCTATATAATACTTTAGTAGTAGGTAGTACTTCTTCTTATACTTTTAGTTTCCTTCCTTAGAGCTTCCTCTTTTCTATCTATATCTACTATTCCTAGAGTAAAAGCTTCTAGTAGTATAACTAATCCTAGCTATTAGAAATATTAGTTATCTCTAAGATTTCTAAATAGGAGGTTTCTAATATTTTTAGGATATTACTTTAGTAGCTCTACTATCTAGATAATAGGACTAAGGACTAGATTCCTTTTTTAGATAGTAATCTCTAGTATCTACTTTTTATACTTTTAAGAGTATTAGTATTTTTCCTTTATAAGTTAGTAGATATTTCTAGGTATCTTACTTACTTCTAGTTCTAGTATTCTAGTTTCTATTCTTAACTAAATAGTTCTAAGGAACCTAGATTCTTAATATTCTATACTCTATTATTAGACTAATACTCTATCTTTTATTCCTATAATCTTAACTACCCTTTCCTACTCCTATATAAGCTCCTATATATATCCTTCTTCTAATTAAATAGTTCTTAAGGTAGCTTTAACTTATTTCCCCTACTATACTAACTATAAAGCTACTAGTATATTAGTATTTATATCTAGCTTAGCTTTCTTAGTAATCTTATACTTATCTTATTTAGCCTTCTAGCCTCTCTTTATATAGTAGTCTATATACTACCTTAATATCTTAGGGTTAAACCTATATCTACTAGTTATAGGTATTCTACTCCTACTTTAATACCTTCCTTTCTTAGTTATCTAAAAATCTAAGCTTATCTATTAAGCTTATCTATAAACTAAAAATCTAAGTTTATCTATTAAACTTATCTATAAACTAAAAACTAAGCTTATCTATTAAGTTTATCTATAAACTAAAAATCTAAGTATTCTTTTAAATTAGTATTTTATTTCTTACTAGTATATTTCTTCTTTACTTAATAGATCTTTAACTTCCTTTTAAGTATACTCTAGTTATTATTCTAACTACTCGCTAGTAGCGATTATACTATTTATATAGTAAAGGCTTATAACTAAGCCCTATAGACTTCGCTATTTATACTATTATAAGGAGATAGTTACCTAGTAAAGCCTTTAGCTATACTATTAGCGTAGGTTAATCAACTATTTCTTAAAGACTAGGTTTTAATAAGATAAGATTATATTCTATACTAGGTACCTTTAACTATTCTATCCTCCCTATAATATATATACTTCTACTATTATCTCTTCTACTAAGCTTTTATACTTATTTTATAGAGAGGTTAGAGTACTTTAGTAGTACCTTTAGTACTAGTATAGTAGTAGAGATAGTCTTAAGAATAGATACCTACTCGCAATTTTTAGGCGACGCAACCTAAGCCTTATACTTACTAGTAGATATAAGGACTCTAGAGTTATTATATATACCTAGTACTACTCTAATCTTATCTATATTCTAGATATTATTAGTATATATACCTAGCTAGGTTCTAGTAGCTTTAAAGAGCTTAAGGAACGCTTATATAGTCTCTAGCTTTAATACCTTAGCTTATATAGCTTTAATTAACCTACCTATAATAGAGCTTATATATAGATTACAGCGTATAAAGTAAGAGATCTAGTACTTACTAAGTAGTACGTTGTTACTACCTATCTATAATACTAAAGAGGCTATCTCTTATATACGCGTATAGCTAGGTAGCTAAGCGCGAGTATCTTTATCTAGAATCTAATTAGTAAGAAAACTCTCTTACTCTAGTATTAGTTACTACTTATACTAATAAGTAATTACGTAAGGCGCGTAGCTAGTATAGTAGCTCTATAGTATTAACCTTTTAATACCCTATATCTTAGCTACTTTATACTTACTTATATAAATACTAGATTTAAGATCATAGATAGTAGATTATATTATAACTTTATAGGGATCTATATTTATATAGGCGTTATAAAAATATTAAACTTTAAAGATTAGCTAGGTTAGGTAGTTAGGGTAGATAAAAACCTAGTATCTAAGCTTAATACTTATACGTATTTAGACTAATAGTAGATATCTCGCTTAATAAGTAATAAATATTACTAAAGATAGGTAGTAAACCTAATAAAATTAGCTACTAAAACTATACCCCCTAATATACTCTTAAATATATAGTATCTCTTTTTTATTTATTCCTACTACGCCGCTTTTATTTCCTATTTTACTATACTATTTCCTATTTCTTATTAAATATATTCCTCCTACTCCTAAATAGATAATATACCTAGATTATTAATACTAGTTAACTAGACTAGTAACCTTCGCGATAGACCTCTCTATAAGGACTACTACTAGATATTTATATAGCCTAATATATTTAAAATACTTATATTAAAGGAAGGTCTTTAATATAGCTAAGAGAAGAGTAGTATAGCCTAATCTACTCTAGATAGCTATTCTCTTTATTAGGAGTTATTATATATACCTTTTAAGTTTAAAATAATAAGAGAGAAAGTATAGTAGTCTAATTTAAAGGAAAATAGGGATTAGCTACTAGAGTAATAGAAGTTAATAGTTAATAGACGCTATAATTTATCCCTCCTAAAACTATTCTTAAAGTTAATTTAATTTTTCCTAAACTTAAATCTATAGTTTTAATAGAGTTATAATATAAGTAGTAAAAGTATAATTAAGGTTTTCTAAGGTAAGAGAAGGAAACTTAAGTTAAGATTTATAATTAAAGTCCCTCTTAGTTTAGTTATCTATAATCTAGATTTAGTTCTTATAGAAGACTAATTTTTATATATAGATAGTCTATTATCTTCTTATATCCCCTAGAAAGTACTAAACTCTAATATTACTTATTACCTTACGTATAAAGCGATCTAAGGATAGCTAGATAAATATAAATCTAACTATATAGAGTACTAATAGATAATACTTTAGTACTTAACTAACTACCTATCTCTACTCCTAGATACTAGCGTATCTAATAAGTCTAGCCCTAAGATAATTAAATTAATTTAGAATTTAAATAAGGAAAATAAGTATATTATACTATCCTATATTTAGGAAGGACCTTAATCTATAGCGACTATAACTACTAACCTCTTAGCCTACTTTTTAGGGATCTAGGTATCTTCTCTACCTTATAGTATATAAGATATAGTTACTATAACTAGAGAGGTTAGGCTCTAATACCTATAGGTTAATAGCCTCTATATTATCTAAGACTTAAACTAAGATAAGTTTTAAGAACTTAGGAGAATAGTATAGATCTATTTAAATATATATATTACTATTTCTATAAGCTCTACTATAGACTATAATATAGGCTTTCTAAATAACTAGGATTCGCCTATATTATTAATTCTTATACCTATTTAAGCTAGTAATAACGAAAAAGGATATATAGTTATTATAGCTAATTATTAGCATCTTAATAGAGAATATAATATAGCGCCTAAGTTTATTAATACTTACGCCTAGACCTTCTAGGAATTATTTCTTTCCTAGTAGTTACTTCTTTATAGTAAATACTAGCTATTCTAGTACTATTATAATTATTAGAGTAAAGATAGTAGGGAATAATACGATAGCTATATCTAACTAGTATAGGTATAATAGGCTATACTTTAAAATTAACTTAATTTAAAGATCCTAAAATCTTAGATTAGATATAGATTATTTAAAGTTATTTGCATAGAATAATAACTAATCTAGATAATAAACTTCTAGCTCTTTCTAGTATTACTATATATTTTATAATAAAGCTAAATAATAAATATCTTATAGGGCTTTAGAGAGGTGAATTTAGGAAGATACTAATTTAGGAGTAATATCCTATAACTATTATAATATATCCTATATATTAGAGAGCTCCTTTATAGTTATTTCTCGTAGTAGATAGAGAGGTCTACTTTTTTAAGAGTTTTTAATAGGAAAACTTCTACTTTAAGTTTTTAGCTTATAATATTAAACCTCTATTATAGTAAGCTCTATTTAGTAAAGTAAAGTCTATAAAGCTTAATACTTAAGGACTATTAGTTAAGGTGAATATTTTATAACCCTTTAATATATTATTATCCTAGTAAGATATCTCTCTAGATAGAGACTTATATAAGATTACTTCTATAATATTTAATACTATAGAGGCTCTAGAAGATAATTTATTAAGTATTTAGAGTTCTATATTTATAATAAAAATAGCTTATAGCTATTAGGACCTATTAGAGCTATTATAGTAGCTTATACTTAGTATTAATAATAATATATAGTTACTTAAGGGTATTACTCTTACTAGACTTTATAATAGTTCTTATTATTATATTAGTTATATTATAGGATAAACTTATAGAGAATGTAATTTTAAAAAGTATACTACTTTTACGAAGTAACCTCTATAAACTTTTATAGTTATTTAAGTATAAAGTTTTAGAGAAGTCTTTAATAGGTATTACCTACTTCTTATAACTAAGGTAGACTTTATAGTTATTAATAGCTTTTAATTAGCTTAGAATAGCTCTAAATAATATATAGGATTAATTTATATTTATAGAAGATAAATATTACTCTACTAGTATTATTTTCCTAACTAATATAAGGTATAGATTTTACCTAGATTTCTACTAAACCTAAATTAACTAGGCTTAGTACTTTTATAATTATATACTATTTTATAACGCTAGGCCTATACTAGTATTTTAGCGAAGAGTTAATATAATTATAAGGCCCTAAGTATAGTAGAGTAAGTAGTAGCTATAACTTAGCTAATATTTTAGGTAAGGTTTTATTATATAGGCTAAGTAAGAGTATCTATATTATTTTTAATATAATAGTACCCTACTATAGCGCTAGTAGTAGAACTTAGTATTTCGCGCTAGTAGAGAGGTATCTTACTTTATTTAAAGCTATTACCTACTCTACCTTTAATTTCTATTACTCCTTTCTATTTAACTACGATAAAGATCTTAATCCTATATTATTAATACTACTACCCTTTAGTCCTATATTACTATATTAATATATCCTAATTCTAGTCCCTTTATTATTAAATTTAAATTATAAATATAATAATAATCTAGGATAGCTATAGCTATACTCCTTATAATACCCTTAAAAATATTCTCTCTATTAGTACTATAATTTTCTACCTTCTATATCTCTATATTATTACTTATAGTAAAATTAAACTTCTAGTATTTAGGAGAAAAGAAGAGTTTAAAGAATAATTAGAAACTCCTTATAATACTTTCTCTTATAAATTAATAGAGAAGTCCGCCCTATAATTAAAGTAGTATAAGTTTAGATATAAGATCTATACTAGTAACTTCTTCTATAGATAACCTAGTATTATCTCTATCTAAAATCTAAACCTACTATACCTTTACTAATTATTACTCCTTTTTTATCTATAGTAAGTAACGAAAGCTTTAAAGGGAAGAAGTTAGTATCTATTACTAGTTCCTTAGGCTAAGCTTTAGGATACCTAGACTAAAAGGTAAATATTAGGCTAGTTAGAGGACCTTAAATATAGTACTAGAATTTAACTTCTTCCTATAATAGATACTAAAGGTTAGCTAAAACTAGTATATATTAAAGGAGTAGAATTAGTAAACTAGGATGCGTAGGTACCTAACTATATAGTACTATCCTATTCCTAGAAGAATAAAGCTTATTAAAAAAAATTTATATTTACTATCTAAGTAGTAGATTAACTATTTAAGTAACTAAAAACCTAGAAGTAAGCCTATAAGCTCTATAAAAATAGTCTAAAGACTACTTAGTCTAGGTAGATATAATTTATAATAACTAGGAAAATAGTAAGGAGAAGAGCTAATAGCTTCCTTTAATACTAAGAATTTATAGTAATATAAGCTATATCTCCGTTTAGCTTAGAGTTAGTAATTTTATTAAAAATATAGATATATTCTAATTAATAGATAAGATCCTTTAAACCTAAATTCTTACTAATACTAAGAAATATAAATAGCTTACTTTTATTAATATAATAAAAGTATTATAGTTTATAAGATAATAGGTTATCTAAGAAATTATTATAGTAACTAATATAGAGCTAATATAGGGCGCCTAATATATTAGCTAGAATAATTTTACCTAAGTTATTACCTACTATAAGGCGTAGAAAGAGAAAGTAGACGTAATTATTATAAGTAAGTTAAACCTTAAAAAGGCCGCTTTAATAGTTCGCGACAAGGTTAATACTTAGCTAAAGAAATATAAAAGATAAATAAAATTAGAAAGCTTTTATAATATTATATTTAGTTTAGATTATATATACTATAAGCTTAGTATTAGGTTTAGGTACTCCTAAAATTTTACTTTATAATATTATTAATTAAATGTACTATATAATATTTAAGGTATATCTATAGAACTTCTAAAACCCTTAACCTAATAAATTAAAATAATACCTTAATATAATAAAATACTTCTACTTATCCTAGTAATATTCCTTACCTTCTTCTCTATTATATTTACTTAAGGGAGAATTAAGTTTATAGGCTACTACTCCCTTAGCCTAGCTAAGTAATATATTATATTATTAGAAATAATACTATAGCCTAGAAAAACCCTATTACTATAACGTAACTATCTTATACTCTAGGCTAGCTCTAGAACTAATACTAGTAGTCTAATTTAAGCTATTATTATATCTATAGATAAGGAGCGTATAGGGTATAAGGGAAATCCTAGATAATAGTATATATTTACTAGTATACTATAGGGAGGGAGATAAAGGTCTAGTCTATAGTTCGCTCTAGATTCTAATAAGAATATAACTATAAAATATAATTATAAGGCTAGTAGTACTACTAACTAGATAGTAAGTATAGATAGATAAGTAGAATAGTACCCCTTCCTTAAGCTACTTCGTAGCTTTCTACTATTAGTGACGCTAAGAAATAGTCTTCTTCTAAAGGCCTACTAGAGGTTAGAATCTAATCTAGGCCTTAAGCCTATACTTCTTTATCTACTATATTTAGGCTATTATAGTACTAGAATAGACCTAGGTATAAGTATTTTAGTAATAGATCTAGCTAGTATTATTATTCTACCTTATATCGCCTACTAAATATTCTAGTAGTAGATTCTTAACTATATACTTAACTTTAGTAAATATATTATACTAATAGAGTTAGAAGTAGGTATTATAGATATATTTAACGCCTTATAGATATTACGAAAAGTAGAGAGATAATAGAAGATATTCTAGATATTTACTATAGATCTTACTCTTAGTTAGAATAATAGTAATCTATAAGATATTCTTTTTATTATTATTATATTAGTTTATAGAAGCTTTATAAGCTACCCTTATACTTAATATCTTAATCTTATAGTCTAGGAGAATTACTTAAATATATAGTATAAATAGTCTATATATATATTATAAGCTACTATAGTTTTAGAAAGCTTCTAGGTACTTAGTAGCGGTAAGGTCCTAGAAATAGGTATACTATAGTTATTATTAATAGAGCCTACTTTTAGACCTTAGGACCTAAATCTAGACCCCCCTCTTATAAATAAAATAGAATCTACTTTATAGAATATCTAAGCAAGCTTCTACTTCTAACCTTCTTTTAAGTTAATATTATATTATTAAAGCTATTATATATTTATAATAACTATATAATATTAGATTAAATATAGTATTCTTAGGATCCTTTTACTTATAATTATTTATTCTACTACTTTAGTTCTAGAAGTTTTAATATCTTAAAATAATATAAAAGTTAGAATTATTATATTTTAAGTAAGTAGTTCCTTTAGCCTATTAAACTTATAGTAATTAAAGCTATAGTTTAACTTTACGGGTATAGCCTCTATAGCTTATTTACTAAAGGTTAAGGCTAAGTACGTTTCTAAGCTAAATATTATTTAATTACTCTAGGGCGATATCTAAAGTATAGCTACTAGTATAGAAACTAAGGTTCCTATAGTAATAAGCTAAATATAAAGTATAGTAAGTATACTAGCTACTATAATTCTAGGCTTAGTTAAAGTACTAATACCTTAAAACTTATTACTTAGTACTAAGGAATTTTATATTAGATTACCTTATAATATTTCCTACTATAGTCTACCCTTTTATATTTCTAGCTTAATTCTAACTAATATATAGAAATATTTCTAACCTAAGTAGAATAATATTAAATTCCTTAGTAGTACCTTAAAGGAAATAACGCCTATAGCTATATATAGCTCCCTACTACTAGGTTTAGTACTAATAATTATTATAGCTACTATAGTAATATACTTAATATTTCTTCTATTAATCTATCTATTAAGTAGATTAGGATTAAAGATTATAAAATTTAGTCTACTACTTCTATTAGGAATAATATACTATATTCTTTTTATTATACCTATTATTATTCTAAATATATTAAATTCTAAAGCTAAGTAGCTACTATCTTAGATTTAAGCTAACTATAGAGAGGTTAGTAAACTTACTATTAAGAGCCTATACTTAGTAGGTATTATAGTAATAACTAGTATAATATCTCCTATTATATTATAAGTATTTAAGAAGAGAGTAGAAGGATAGTATAATATATCTTAGAATTTAATAGATAGTATTAGGAGAATCCTATAAAGTTTTAGAAAATAACTTACTAAGTTATCCTCTACTATATAGTAAGAACTATAGTAAGAAAAATTATTAGTTTATACGCTAATTCTACTACCCCTATTCCCTATTACCTAATAATAGCTAGACGTACTATAAAATAGTATAGTTATCCCTTTATCTACTACTTCGTACCTATATCTATATATACTAATTAGAAGTTATAAATTAATCTTTTTTACTTAAAAGTAGTAATATAATTAGTATATATAGATATAGATATAAAGTAGTAGATAAAGGGATAGTATAGTAGTTCGCTTAGTAATTATTATAAGGTATAGCCTATATAAGGGGGACTTATAAGTAGGTTTATAGTATTATATAGTAGTAGCTAGAGTAAGTAAGTAGCGAAGAAATATTTTATATAACTATAAATTATATATAATAAGTTATTAATTAGTTATCTCTACTACTTTATATATCTACTACCTACCTAGATAACTACCTAGTAGTACTCTCTTATTAAGGTAATATACTTCTAGTACTTAGTTATCTAAATCTTCTCCTACTCCTCTTATAGATACTACTTTAGATCCTCCTTAGTATATAGAAAATAGTTCTTAACTCTATACTTTAGTAGCCGCTAAAGGTTCTTAATAGGATTAAGGTCTAGTAAATTAGCTAGCTACTATATCTTTATAATTCCTATAGCTATCTCTATAGCCCTTATTACTTTTAAAGTATAGATAGAGGTATTATCTTCTATATATATAGGCTCTCTACTTATAAGCTTCTTACCTATAAACTCCTTATATTACTTCTAGAATATAGTAATAAAGAGTAGTATATATTAAATATAGACTACTAAGTTAATAGTCTTCTTCTTATTTATATACTACTCTTTCTTAAAGAAGACTAGAGGTTCCTTTATATTAAAAGAGATAATAGACTAAACTATAAAAGAAGAGTATTTCTTAAACTTTAGGATATAGTAAGCTAGTAGAAATTTCTTCTTAGCTCTCTAAGTAATATAGACCTAGCTATAGCTTATATATATTAATATCTTATTACTCTAGCTAATACTTACCTACTACTTATTAGTCTAATTAAGGTACTCTTATACCTAAAGGATATAATTCTCTATATACTATAGTATAAGTAGAGGTTTCTCTATTACCTTCTACTAGTAGTAGTACTTCTTCTTAAAGGTTTTAATAAGTATATACTAGTAAATATTAATACTAAGCTTATAGGTAATCTCTTTTTAAGTTTTCTATTATTATTTAGTATTTTTAGTAGTATAGTAAACTAGAAGCTAGTAAGTAGGTATATCTAGTAAAGGCTTTCTACCTTATAGTTTTATAGGAGTACTAGGTATATAAAGATAATTAGAAATAGTCTATTATAAGATTCCTAGCTTCTAAGTAATTACTTTCTAATTCTATTCTAGCTTAGCTAGTATATAAATTTAGATACCCTCCTTATAGGATACTTTATAATTTAGTATTTTTAGTATAATAATAGTAATAGAAAAAAATACCTTAGCTATATATTAGTACCTTATATTATCCTAGGTATTTTTCCTAAAAGCTTTATATAGAATCTATATATAGGCTATTTATAAGTAATACTATAAACCTACTTATAAAGAGGACTTATATAAGATAGTACTTTAAGTTACTACTACTAGTAGAAAGGATAGTTAAGCTATACTAGAATAGACCTTATATAGGCTAGTAAATAGGTTAGGAGTACCTATTAATAGGTTAGGTTAGGTTAGGGTTATATAGACTCTAGGTTTAAGTTAGGTTAGAGTTCCTACCCCTCTAGGTTAGGTTAGGTTAGGGTTATATAGGCCCTAGGTATAGGTTTAGTCGAACCTAGCGCTAGTATAGGTATAGGTTAGGTTAGAGTACCTATTAGGTTATATAATATTATATAATATTATAAGTATAAAGTATTTTATATATACTATAATTATTTACTATAATAATATAATTATACTTATTAGTAAAAATAAAATAAATTATATTTAATATAAAATATATATTACTTAGACCTAAGGTAACCTAGTCTATACTAACCTAACCTATTACTAGCGCTAACCTAGTAAACTTAGGTTAGGTTAGGTTAAGTTATTATATAATCTAACCTAACCCTAACCTAACCCTTACCTATTTACTAGCCTAACTTTATAAGATAGTAAATTCTATAAGAAGTAAGTTAGTTAACTAGAGGTATAGCTAAGGTTAAGTTAGATTATAAGGCTATAGGACTATTAGATAAGATAAGCAATCTAGTTAAGCTACCTATAGGGCTAGTCTATAAGCTAGTATATAAGATTTAGATATCGATTAAGATAGTAATCGATTTAGTATACGCGCGTACGTACTCTACTAGCTAGGCGAGCTAATTAGTAGATTCTAGGTATACCCTAAGTCTATTAGTAACTCGCTAGCTAGCTATATTATTAATTAATAATAATAATTAATCTAGATAATTAATTCAATTATTATTATTATATATTAATAAATTATCTTTTTACTATATATAATAATTATATCCTTTTATTATATTATTATCTAGATTAAGGTAAACTATTAAAACTACCTTAAATCTTATAATTAAGAGTCTTACTACCTTAACTAAATTAAGTAAATTAATTAACTATATTAACTACATTAACTGCATTAACTATATTAACTATATTAACTATATTAACTATATTAACTACCTTAACTGAACTGAGTAGAGTAGTAGAGTAGTACTATTACTACCTTAACTAAAATAAACTATACCCCTTAATTAATATAAACAACTATCTAATATAGAGATAGCCTATCTATTATAACGTAATCTAATAGTAACGCTAAGAAGCGATACTAACTATATAGCGTAGATAACCTAGCTATAAGCTAGATACGTAGTCTACAATATCTAGGATAAAGTTAATCTAGTAATAGTTACTCTATTAATTTAAAAACTAGAAGTTATTAGAGTCCTAGTTATTACTAACTATATACTAGCTATAAACGTTTAAGTACTAATAAGATAGTCTAAACTTATGTCTACTAGCCTTAAAGCTTTTAAAGAAGATCTTAAATACTATAAGCTCCTTACTAAATAATATTATAGTAACTAATATAAGTATAAAAAGGAGTAGACTAGCCTCTAGTATATTACTATATCTACTACGCACGTACTATATACTAGACTAGTTACTTTAATAGTAGCTTACTAACCTAAAATAAATAGTTAGTATTAATAAGTAACTTAAATAGGAGAGAGCTTATAATAGATATATTAACTTACTTAAGTAAATAAGGAGTCTATTAAACTAGGATACGTAGCTAGCTAAGTATAATTAAGTAGCTACTATAGCTAAAGCCTATTAAGTAGTAGAGCTATTATAAATTAATATAATTATAAAAGACTTTCTAGTAGCTATTAATAAAGTAGTACTTATATAGTTAATAACCTTTTAAGACTATAGACGTTTTAAACCTAGTATAACCTAGAAGAAGATAATAAAATAATTCTAAGAGTATATAATAGTAACTTATCCTCTTAGATTAGGGAAATATAAGGCTACTTTTATAGTTAATAATACCTTAGTATATCTTACTAGTAGTAGTAAATCTACCTAGAGTAATAATAGGGACGCCTCTCTTACTAAAAACGTACTACTTAATAAATAGGATAGACCTTAAAATTAACCTATACTAGATTAATAGACTAGTTTATAAACTTAAACTAAGTTAAACTAGGGTAGACCTTATAATTAACGTATATATAGTAGTAATACTAATATTAAGTAGCTAAATAATAATAGCACTAATATAGTAGATAGAGTATAATACTATACTTATAGTAGATACTATAGAATTAAGGACTACTACTATATTAATCTAGATAAAGCCCTAGAGGAGTAGAATCTAAATAAGACTCTATAAGAGCTTATTAACTATAAATATAAGAATAATATAATATTTTAAGGACTAATTAGATAATAGGCTAAATCCTACTATAATACGCCTCGCATTAAGTAATTATAGACTCTAATACCTAATATCTAAGATAAGTAACTATATAGCTAGAGAATCTCTAAAGCTACCTTTACTATAATAAATAACTATAGTAAATACCTACTATAAAATTATTTATCCTTAACTTAGGCTTAACCTACTATATTATAAATAACCCAGATTATATCTATAACTATTACCTACCTACTTAAGAAGACTATATATAGGCTAGTAAGTTAAAGATATAGGTAAAGGGATATAGATCTATTAACCTAATATTAAAGAGTTAATCTAAGATAAATAGACTAGTTCTATATAATATAGCTATATACCTAGATATCCTCTATAACCTAGTCTTATTTTAACTACTCTAATAGAGAGGAATATAGTAGAATACCTAAGTAGAACCTATAACCCTAAATAAGCTAGATAGGTAGATAATTAAAGACCTTACTAAAATCTATCGTTAGTAGGTACTTAAGTTTTATCTAATATAAGAAGCGTTATATTATACCTATAAACCTTAGAATACTAAGGTAACTATACTACTATAGTATAAGAGACTTAGCTACCTAGGACCTATAGTAATTATATACCTCGTCTAGTAAGCTTAAGGGGTACGCGTTAAAGGAATAACTACTATTAAATATAACGCGTGCGGTAGAGCTAAGATAAGGAGGTAAATTAGCTAAATACTATAAGTAAACTATAAAGGCCCTAGAGAGAGAATTATAATTAATTTCTACTTATATAAAATATAAAGCATTACTAAAGAGAAGAGCTAAATACTAGCTATAGACTAGTACTCTAGACTATAGTTAGACTTCTACTTCTTAGATAATAGACTAGTAAAGTCGATTATTAAGATACTATTAAACCTTATTCTCTTCTTAAAGAATTAATATAGTATCTTAGTTAAAGTTATTAAAGCTAATAATAAGATTATAATAGTAAAACTAGATGTCTAATGCTAGCTAACCTTATAAGGTATTATAGTTAAGCCTTTAGCTCTAGATATATAAGCTTAAAATAGAGGAGCTAAGCGTACTAGAGGTATAAATAAGAAGAAGTTATATATAATACGCCTTAACGCTAACTTACTATAGGAACTCTAGCGAGAGATTATATAGGCTAGAGTTTACCTATATAACCGAACTCTAAGTTATATAAATAACTAGAAGATACTATATAAGACCTTCTTTATAATAGTTATATATAATAGAAGGATTACTAAATCTATTAGAAAACTAAACTTAGCTTATCTAAAAGTATATAGATATAAAGTTTTTATAATAACTAATAATACCTATTATAGAAAGTTAAGACTATAATAACTAGACCTAAAGGTATAGATTAGCTATCTTATTAGGTATAGATCGTTAAATATCTACTAGATCTAGATACTATCGATAGTAAAGGTAATAAGTACCTATAATATTATCTTTAATAAGTATATAATCTTTAATAGTAAAACTAAGGACCTAATAGATAATCTTATATACTAAACTTTATAAGAGATAGCTACTTATATAAGAACTATTAAACTCCTAATACTAACTTATTAGCTAGAGATAGAGTCCTTCTATAAGGATAATACTAAACTAGATATATTAACCTAAAGTAATAAAGTAGACCTACCTAGCTACTACTAAGGAAGGAAGATTAGGGATTACTACCTAATACTACTATACTCTCTACTACCTATAGTACTACTAGCTTAGTTAATAGCTAGTAATCTATAAGAGACTATAATAACTTACTATAATAACTCTAGTATAACGAAAATAGTACTATAGGTAGCTACTTTTATAGCTAGTATATAAGTAGGAAACGTTAGGTAATATAGAGGAGAGATAATAGATAAAGTAAAGATAAAAAGGATACTCGCTAAAGGCTTAAAGCTCTATTAAAACTAACTTCTACCTCTACTAATATACTAAATAAACTTAGAGAATTATCTAATAGGTAAACTATTTAAAGAAGTAGAGTAAGCTTACCTAGCTAGTTATTAATAGATAAGATTATAGACTAAAGTACTAGCTAAATCTATTATTATTATTATTAATTCTATTTACTATCTAGTACTAGCCTTAGTATAGGCTATATAGATATTTACCTAAAGAAGAAAACCTAACTAAAGGAAAACCTATTATATACCTTATATACTAATACTTACCCTTTAGTTCCCTTATAGTACGTAGGTATAGTAGTAGCGTTAGCTATTCTATTTAACTACCTATTCTATCGCGCTTACTCTTATCTAGGGGAAATTAAGAAGGTAAGGAAAGTAGAAGAAAGAGGACTTTATACTATCTACCCTTTCTATATAGATAGTCTATCTACTAGTTAGTATACTTCTATATCTTTATTTTCTAGTTCTCTTACTACTAAGAACTAGTATAGTATACTCTATTAGATAAACTATTTTACTATTACTCTTACTTATTTTAGGTTACCTAGTACTATCTATAGCCTTTTACTTTATAGGTAGGGTAGTAGTATTCTATAGTCGTATAGCTAGTAGTAGAAGACTATATATTTTACTATTTATTTATACTATCTATATAGATAGTCTCTTTTAATACCTAGTACGCGTCTTTTAGTAAGCTACTTATTAAGTCCTAGTACTTCTATTTATAGTAGAAAGAGGGCTATTACTTATACTTTTATTAAGCTATTATATAGCTTACGTAGTAATTTCTCCTATATTTTATTCTATATTATCTCTCCTCTATTTTATTTTAGTCTTTCCTATTATTTAGACTATTCTAGATTAAGCTATATTTTCTCTTTTTATTTTCTTTCTATTAGGTAAGTTATTCTATAGTTCTAAATCTATTCTTTTAGTTCGTCTAGTTTACTCTTTACTCTCTATCTTATAGTCTCTACTTAAGTTAGTAGTCTATACGTACTTTAGTTATATTTTACTATTAAGTCCTATATAGTTTAATTTATTTTTATTATAGCTTAGTTAGCTTATAGTCCTTCTATATAAGTAGCGTACTAAATTACTTATTCTTTAATATAGATATCTAGTAGTAGTATTTCTACTTCGCGTTCTATAGCCCCTTATATTATACCCTTATACGCTCCTATTATCCTCTA
>JAJTIZ010000366.1:0-16130 GCA_021365335.1 Phaeosphaeriaceae sp. PMI808 | reverse complement strand
TAATATTAAAGTAGAGGCGTTTATTAACTAATTTAAACCCGTACGTATAGAAGAAAATTCTCTACTAGTATAAGGTACCGCGTATAATATACTAACTATATCTCCTTTATTAAATTTACTTTCTTTTTACTTATTTTATATTATATACGATTATAGAATATATAGAATAGGGAGAGAGTAATCGTATATTAGATATTATAAAAGAAAAAAAAGGAAAATAAAGGAAATCTAACTAATATATAAAGATAAAATATTAGGAGAAAGAAGAAAAAAATAAAGAAAAAAAGAAGAAAATAAAGAAAAAATAAAGAAAAGAAAAAAAAAGAAATCCTTCTCTCTTTACCCCCCCCCTCTTTAGGAAACTCTTACGCGTAGTACTAGTACTATAAGCTATAGCTCTACTAGATATAGGAGCTATAAGCTCCTCTTTAAAAACTAGAAACTATATAGTACTTAAGAAAGAGTAAAGGCTCTATTAAACTACTATATTAATAACTATATAGAGTAGCCTTAAGCTAATCCTAGCTCTAGATAAGTAATATATAGAAATACCCCTCCTACTAAAGAGTCTTCGCGACCTATAGATATAGGTTAAACTCTAAAGGTAGAGAGACTATAATATTATATAATAGTATAGTTACTAGAGCTCTCTCTTTATCCTATTAATAAATTAGTAAAACCTACTATATAGAGTCTAAATACCTATATTAATATAGAAAGCCTATATAAAGTAGTAAGTACTTAACTACTTAGTAGGTAGAACTACTAATATCTAGCTACCTACCTAGTATATAGAAAGTACCTTAAATATCTTAGTAGTAATAGTAGTAGTAGTAGAGGAGAAGGTAGTAGTAGTAGATAGTATAAAAGATATCTTCTACTATACCTATTAGTACTATATAGATCTAGAAAAGAAAAAGTTACTAGAAAGTATTAATATATATAGTATAGTAGTAGTAGTATTATTATTAGTATTAGTATTATTAGTATTATTACTACTATAGCTATAGCTATAGCTATAATTATAGTTATAGTTATAGTTATAGTTATAGTTATAGTAGTACTAGTACTAGTACTATCTATTATAAGTTAGCTCTATATAAAGAAGAAGGTATCTCTCTACTAGAAAGAGATAAAGAAGGAAGAATAATTATATATAGAAGTAGTAATAGTAGTAGTTAAAGGAGGAAAGAAAAGAGTATTAAACTAAAGAGGGTAACCTAAATATATACCCCTAACCTCTATATATAATATAATAATATTATAGTAATATTATATAATATTATATATAGTAAATAGGAAGGAACTATTAGAGTATAGGAAGCTACTAATTATATAGTATATTCTAATAGAAGGAACTAACTAGGAGACCTAAAAACCTAAGAGACCTACTATATAAATAAAATAATAATACTCTACCCTATAAGTAATTCTAGATAGACTACTATTTCTTCTTAGATTCTATATATAACTAATTCCTAGTATATAGGTAGTAGGAATAATAGGCTATATAGTAGAAGATACTAATAAGTAAAGGAGAAATAAATTAGATAAGAGGAACTAAGAAGAAAGGGAAATATTTAAGGAAGGTAAGAATAAATTAATAGGAATATATAGAAAAGGATAAGTACTAGATACTAGCTATAAAGGTATAAAAAGAAAAAGTTACTAGTATTTATATATAGTAGCACTAGCTATTACGTACTATAGAGTATATATAGTAGGAGCTTCTAAGAAAGGGGTAACTAGATATATAGGCCTATAGCCTAGATATATAGTTCTCCTATATAGATTATAGATCGATTATATATAGAAGAATAACCTTAAATATATATATAGATCTAAGAGTTTATACTTAACCCCTATATAATATTATACTAAGCTTACTATATACTTTTATACTATAGAGGGAGTTTATAAATATATATACTAAAGTCTTAGTAAGAAGTAACCTCTAAAGATACCTTACTTAGGACTAGGATTTTACTAAGATAACTAAGAATACTAGTATCTTAGACTAGATATTATACTCTATATAAAAGGCGAAAGAGTAAGCTCTCTAGCTATAGTTACTATAGTCTCTTACTCCTTTAAGTAAATAATAGTAGCTTCCTCTATAGAGATTACCTTAGTAGCCTTCTCTATATTAGCGTATAGCACCTATTATAATATAAGAGCCTTATACTCTACCTCTTCTAAATAATTTTAGAAATACTTCTTTTTAGAATATAAAACCTTCTATTTATTTTTAGAAATCTAGATATTATAGGATATTAAGTTTAAATAATTATAGTTATTATAATAACCTAAATAAGTATATACTCTATAAATAAGATTTATAGTATAATAATTAGAATAAGTAACTAGTATAATATCTTTAAAAGAATTAATAAAGGTAGTAAGATTTATATAATAAACTTTACTATTAGAAGAAATCTTAGGTATAGTAGAAAAGATTTTAGGATAAAAATATAAAGGAGAGAAGAATAGTATTATAATCCTATAAGATAACTATACCTAATCTACTCTATAGTAATCTCTTACTAAAAGTAAATATAAAAGATTATATTATATAATATAATCTTCTACTATTAGGGGGTAAGATAGTATATAGAGTATAATATATATAGTTATATATTATTATTATTAATTCTATTTACTATCTAGTACTAGCCTTAGTATAGGCTATATAGATATTTACCTAAGGAAGAAAACCTAACTAAAGGAAAACCTATTATATACCTTATATACTAGTACCTACTCTTTAGTTCCCTTATAGTACGTAGGTATAGTAGTAGTATTAGCTATTTTATTTAACTACCTATTCTATTATACTTACCCCTATCTAGGGGAAATTAAGAAGGTAAGGAAAGTAGAAGGAAGAGGACTTTATACTATCTACTCTTTCTATATAGATAGTCTATCTACTAGTTAGTATACTTCTATATCTTTATTTTCTAGTTCTCTTACTACTAAGAACTAGTATAGTATACCCTATTAGATAAACTATTTTACTATTACTCTTACTTATTTTAGGTTACCTAGTACTATCTATAGCCTTTTACTTTATAGGTAGAGTAGTAGTATTCTATAGTTATATAGCTATTAGTAGAAGACTATATATTTTACTATTTATTTATACTATCTATATAGATAGTTCCTTTTAATACCTAGTATATATCTTTTAGTAAGCTACTTAATAAGTTCTAATACTTCTATTTATAGTAGGAAGAGGGCTATTACTTATACTTTTATTAAGCTATTATATAGCTTATATAGTAATTTCTCCTATATTTTATTCTATATTATCTCTTCTCTATTTTATTTTAATCTTTCCTATTATTTAGACTATTCTAGATTAACTATATTTTCTCTTTTTATTTTCTCTCTATTAGGTAAGTTATTCTATAGTTCTAAATCTATTCTTTTAGTTTATCTAGTTTACTCTTTACTCTCTATCTTATAGTCTCTACTTAAGTTAGTAGTCTATATATACTTTAGTTATATTTTACTATTAAGTCCTATATAGTCTAATTTATTTTTATTATAGCTTAGTTAGCTTATAGTTCTTCTATATAAGTAGCGTACTAAATTACTTATTCTTTAATATAGATATCTAGTAGTAGTATTTCTACTTTATATTCTATAGCCTCTTATATTATACTCTTATATACTCTTATTATCCTCTATAGGTATTTCTTTTATACTCCTATAAGTAGTTTTATATTACTTTTTACTATTAGCTTTCTATTAGGTCGTAGGGTCTATACCTAAGCGCTATATATTATAACTAGTCGCACTACTATAGTATAGAGGAGTTATAATTATTATATTAATAGCCCTTATATAGATATAGTAATATATAATAGGGCGTTATAGAGGTTCTCTCCTTATTTAGCTAATATCTCTATCTATTCTTTCTATTATAGTTTTAGGTCTACCTATATACTTAGGATCCTAATTAATTTCTAGTATACCTCTACTTCCTTACTATTAATATATACTATACTTGCTAGGTCTTCTATATATCTCCTCTTTTTAGTAAAGTATATTAGTTAGTATTTATCTAGTATGAATTTAGCTCTATATCTCTTTACCTATACTATATATTTATTATATACTACTATTAATCTCCTATAGTTATTAGCTATAGATTTACTTTATATAACTAGTATTATATTATCTATAAAGCTAAATCCAATTATATTACTATCTAGTTACTAGAATTCTTTAAGAAGCTCTATAATAAAGAATAGGAATAGTATTAGTAATAGTAGTAACTTTTATAGGATACTAGTATTTACCTAGAGCTTTACGCTTATATACTTAGTAAAGGTTATTTTTATAGTTTATTTACTTAGGAAGTCTTAGATAAACTATATTATCTATTTTAGTATTCTTTTCTTCTATAAGATATATAGAAGGTATTTATATACTATATTATTAAAAGCTTCTACTAGGTCTAAGCTAAGTATAGTTACTATATAGTACTTTTTAGCTCTTTATACTATCTAGATAATATTAGTAAGTAGGTAAACTATAGTAATTATAGATCTATTTCTCTTTCTACCTATTTAGTTCTATAGTAGTAAGTTATATTTTTCTACTATATCTATAAGGTATCTTACTATAATTATTTCTACTAGTTTAGCTAGTATATTTTCTAGAGTAATAAGTCTATAGGCGCCTACTAGTAAGTAGTCTCCTTTCTCTAGTTTATATAGGGCTATTATAGTAGTTTCTTTTAGTATATCTAGTATTAGTTATCTATTAAAGTATAGGCTAATTACTATAGCTAGCCTACTACTTATTATATTTATTAGAGTCTTAAGAATCTTATTTAGTATTTTATTAGGTCTTAGGGCCTTCCTATTAGGTAGTTTCTTTATTACTTCTTTAATATCCTATAAGTATACTTTATATAGAATATTAATTATATTAGGTCTATCTTTACCCTATTAGTCTACTTATATATTACTATTAGTATACTATAGTTTCTCCTATATATTACTAAGGTCTATATTATCTTATAGTAGGAAGAATTTAGTAGCTAGTAGTATAGCTTTCTCTTTATTATCTTTAGTAGTATCTTATTATAGTATAGCTTATAGGGTAGGTATATATAGTAGTAGCTTTAGTCTACTATTATAGTCCTTACTCTATTATATTATTTCCTATATTAATTTATTTAGTTTCTTTACTACTTCTTTAAGGTTATTTATAAACGTTCTCTATATTACTTAGTCTACCTATTATATCTCCTTCCTTAGAGCCTTATTTAGGTTATTTAGTTAATCTTCTATATCTATTATATAGTTTCTAGTAAGGTTATAGTAAGGTCGCCTAGCGTTTACTAGTAGGATACTAGTAGTAAGTAACTATTTTCTTCTAGTATATTTACTTAGTTATACTCTTAAGTAGTATACTTTAAGTTTATCTTAGATAGTTATTTAGAGGGCTTATAAGAGCTAAGTATTCTCTACCTATTAATCCTATTCTATATCCTTTATAAATTCGCTTATATAGAGCTAGTCTATAGTATATCGCGTATATTACACTATTATATTAATATTAATAGAGATTATAATCTAGATTAGTATATAGTCTTTTATAGGGGCCTATTCTAGGACTAGTTAGTAGTACTCTAGTCTTTATTCTAGGCCTTCTAATAGGTATATAAGGTTAATTACTATCTATCTATTACCTCTTTTCTAAGTTAGGATACCTCTTAAAGTATATAGTTATAGTTCTTACGTTATTATATCGGCTTATAGTTAGTTTACTACTAGGTTAGTTCTCGCCTCTATACCTCTCTATACTAGGTAGTATAGGTTAAAGTCTCCTATTATAATTATTTCCTATCCTTAAGGTTCTTTATCTAGCTCTATAAGGAGCTTACTAATAGTATTATAGTTTATTAGTTTATTTACTAGGTTATATATATTATAGACTACTATATTTCCTTCTTTAGTAGAGATTAATATTATATAAATCTTTAGTATACTAGTTATTAGTTTCTATATATTAAGGTTAAGTACTTTACTTATTATAAAGTAGACTTTTATATATTCTTTACCCCTATATACTAAAGTATATCCTAGTAGGTAGTAGGTAGTTTTAGTATATTAGTTCTAGTTATATATTAGTATATAAGTCTACTAAGTATAAACTATAGAAAGTCTCTATTATATAGGAGAAGGGTACTATACTAAGTATTTAGAGCTTAGTATATAGAATACCTTTTATACTAAATCTATATTAGTTCTGCTAGGCTCTCTAGAAGTACCTTAATAAGAAAAGGTAAAGTAAAGATAGTAAAATAGTAAAAGAAAAACTATAGGCTATTAATTAGTAGAAAATACTATATACTATTAAGCTTTATAGTCTATATCTCTATCTCCTAGCTACTTATATACTATTAAGAAATCTTTTAGTACCTTTTATTAAAAATTTAATTAATTACCTCTTCTATTAGTAATAGCTATTACCCTATTATTATTACTATTATAATATCCTTTAGTATTAAACATTAGTATTCTCTAATCTCTAGCTAATTCTTATACTATCCTTTATATCTTATTTTTCGATTACTTTATTCTTTATATGCGAAGGTTTATATATACCGCGCTACTATTAGTTACTTTTATAGTTTATATAGTATTTTAGGAGTTTAGTATAAGTACTATTACTCTAAAGTTACTACTATAGGTATTTAAGTTATAAGAAAACTAGAACTTATTCTTAGTAACTCTCTAGTTTATTATTATTATTAATTATATCTTCCTATAGTACTTTCCTTCTTCTTAATACCCTATAGAGCTAGATAGGGCCTAGGTTTTTAGTCTTTCTATAGTATAGGTAGCTAATCTTATTATACTAGTATTTATTCTTATAGTTAAATAGTATCTACTCTAATTTACCTAAAATAAATCTAGAGTATCCCTAGTAGCTAACCTTATTATTTCTATACTATACTAACTCTTCTTCTATAAAATCTATTAGGTAGTCTAAGAAGTCTTTAAACTCTATATAAGTAGGAGCTTTTAATTACTTTAGGTTACTAGTTATGCTAGTACCTTAGTCTTTAGCGTACTTATATTTATTTATTAGTATTTAAGGAGTAGCTATAGTACTAGTTATATTTTATAAGTTTATAGTATATATACTAACTATAGTATTATTAGCGTTAGTATTATCTATTATACTATCTATAACTATTCTAGTATTAATATCTAATTATAAATTATTATTATCTAAGCCTTCTATTTTATAAGTCTATTCTTATATCTTTTTTATAGCCTTCTTTTTCTTTAGTATAGTTTTATTTACGCGAAATAGTACTAATTTAACGTAGACTACTATAGTATTCTTATTAAGTTAGACTAATAGATCTACCTAGTACCTAATATTATTAAGTAGTTCTAAGATAGAGTTATCTTATATCTATCTTATTAGGTCTATAGATAGAAGCTATAATAACTTAAGATTAAAAAGCTTAGTTAGAACTCCTAGTTTCTTAATCTTAGCTATAATACCTAAAACTTAGGTATAGATACCTATATTAGTTATATTAAAAGCGTCCTTAAAATATTTAATATAAAAATTAATCTAATATATCTCTTTTAACTTCCTAGTTATCTCTAGAAGTTATTTTATCTATACTAATTAGATTTATTTTAGTAGGTTACCTATATACTAATACTATAGTAAGGTTAGATTTACTAATAGTTTTCCTTATATACTTATTTTTAATCTATCTAGGACTATATAGGCGTCTAAGTTATTAGTAATCTCTATAATAGTATTTATTAGGTATTTTCTAGGGATTATTACTTAGTCTAGTATAAATTCTATATAAAAGAAAGATCCTCCTATTATCTATATACTAGATTAGCTAAAAAAAGTCGTTCTACTATTTCTTTATTCTAAGAGATAATAGTATATCTACTTTCTTACTATTCTTATTAATAATAGTACTATTAGTATCTACTCTCTTTCCTACTTATAGGTAGAAGTATATATCTATCTCTAGTAGAGTAAAATCTATTACTATAAGTATACTTATAGATTTTAAGTATTCTAGATAACTAGGGACTTTAGATCTAATAAGCACCTATATACTAGTTATATATCTTATAGCGTAAAACTATACTTTCGCGTAGATATTAGTTAGTATTAAAGTACAAGCTATTAATAGGATAGAGATATTATATTTTATCTAAAGCTATTTACTCTAATATATTACTTAAGAGTATTAGATATCCTCTAAGAGTAGATAGAGTATAACTAATATATAGTACTATATATATTATCTAAGTATTTATACTATATTTCTATCTAAAATACTATTCTTTAGTCCCCTTATACTAGTACTAGGCTTTAGTACTTTCGCGGAGAATCCTATACCTAGAGTCGACTTAGAAGTCTAATATAGTAGTATCCTATATACTACTTTAGATATTATTTCCGCGATATTTTATAGTTATAGTATAGTATATTAGGTAGGTACTTACGTATACTTATCTAGCTAGTACTATAGTTATTACTATATCTATTCTTATAGGTTTATTTTAACTTCTTCTTTCTAGGCTTTTATTAGCTTATCCTATACTATACTATAATCTTTTAGCGCTATATATTATAGTATTATACTAAATAAGCTAGTAGGTACATTATATATTAGGAGAGTCTATTCTAATATATTTTCTACCTCTACTCTAACTTCTTTTAGTACTTTATCTACTATTACTTATAGTAGTTAGTATACTTCTTATAATATATTAGTATTTAGTAGCTATAGTAAGAATCTCTAGCTACTTTTATTATACTATTCTCTTAGAGTTATAACTTATAAAGCTATATATTATATAGCCTTAGTTATAAATTCTATAGTCTATATAAGTTTTTATACTACTTTACTAAGTTATTAGTATATTTCTTTATTTTTATAGGCTTTTATTAATTCTTCTATATTCTTAGTACTTTCTATTATTTAAACTATAGCGTTTACTATTATTAGTTATTACTAGCATATTTCTATAGTTATTTATATTAAAATATCTACTTTTATTTATTACTAGCGTTTATAGTTTAACTAATATATAAGCTTTATATACTATATATTCTTAGCCTTCTCTAGCTCTATAGATACGTACTATATTAATATATCTTTTATAATTATTTATTATTATTTATTTTAAGCTAAATAGTCTACTATCTAAGTATCTAGTTATTAAGAGTCTACTAATATACTAACTATATATCGATAGAGTAAGGTTAGTTCTTAAAGATAAAGTAAGGTTAGGTAGATATATCTTACTAGGTATAATAGAGCGTAGAAGTAGTAACTTAAATAGCTATATTATCTCTTAAACTATTTAAGTTAAATATAATAAGCCCTAGGGGTTTATTATCTTCGATTATATATATAGCTATCCTATACTATCCTATACTATCCTATATTATCCTAACTATAGTACTCTATAAGACCCTATAGTATATTATAGGATATATATAACTTATCCTATATTAGCTTTCTACTAAGCGCGTAGGATTATATATATCTATAGGGTAGTATTATCTATTAGTCTACCTTTATTAACTCTTTAGCTAACCTATCCCTCTTACCTTTCTATTATTATCTTCCTATATAATCGTTATACTCCCTTTTAAGGTTTATAATACTATCCTCCCTCTCTCTTATTTATATCCTTATAAATCTAGTCTAATAGTTTCTCGTAGTACTACCTATTATTATACTACTAGTAATCGTATAAACTAGACTAGAGTTCTCGCTATAGTATCTTATTAATATTATACTAAGAAGGGTTAGAGTATTAAATATTATTATTAAAGAAAGAATATAGGTACTACTATTAGAATAGTATAAAGGCGTACGTTCTAGTAGATATTCCTATTCTAGATTATTCTAAACTAGATAAGGAAATAGCTTATCTAGAGTAATAAGAGATTAATACTAATATAGTAGAGGTAGTAGCATTATAAGCTTTACTAGCTACGCGTACTAAGAAGGATTATCTCTAAAAATAAAGAAAATTATTAGCTTATTATAAGTAATAGTAGATAGATAAATCTAGGAAATTTATTAAGGAGCTTAAGGCCTTAGAAGTAGTTAATAGAATTAATTATAAAGTAACTCTTCTTAAGGATAGATTAATACCTAGTACTTTATTATTAGATTAGAGTTCCTTTATACTATCCTTACTTAAGGGTAATCCTAGTTTTAATAGTTTACTAGGTTTAGAATTCGATTTTTATAGTACTATTATAATAACTAGTAGTAGTTTATAAGGTTTATTCTTAGTTCCTATATACTTTCTATATTATTATATCCTAACTATTTAATTAGGTATTCCCTTTCTCTATTCTAAGTTTAGTATCCTAAAACTTATTCTACTTTAAACTTATTTTCTTCTTTAGTTTTATAGTAGAAGGTTTACTATATTAGTATTTCTAGGTTAGTAGGTTCTAGTTTACTTATATAGAACTTAGGGTAGATTTTTATATCTTCTAGAAGTTCTAAAGTATAGTTAACTAATCTATTTTATTCCTTAATTAAAAATAGTCTAACCTTAATATTATTAAGTTCTTTACTTAGTTATTTTATACGTAGATTCTTTATATATAAATATACTTTATCCCTCTCTTTTAGCTAAGGTACTATTTTTCATTTCTTATTAGTATATTTAATACTATTTTCTTATACTATAAGTATCTTATAGTACTAGGATAAAAGTTCGGTTTACTAATAGCTAAATACGAGGTTTAAATATCTTAATACCCCTTTCTACCTTACTATTACTAGCTATATAGAAGTTGTAGTAATATAAAAGAGGTATTATTTTATTATAAAAAAGTTTAATATTTTATTTAATAGCTATACGCACGCCTTATAGTAGTAAGGCGTTATAGTATAGATAGAATAAGCGCCTTAATGTACGAATTAGGGATCTTCTTCTATACTTCCTTTAATACCTTATATAGTCGCTCCTAGTCCTCTATAGACTTACTAATTATAGCTAGCTCTAGGTAAAGCTTTTATACCTTCCTTTTAAGTACCTACTATACGTACTTAATAGGGTTAAGGTCTAGTAAGTAGGGTAGAAAGTTAATAACGTTTATATAATACCTCTATAACTAGTTACTAGTTGCTTACGTAGTATATATACGCGTATTATCTTACTAGAATAGATTAACTCTCTAATAATTATAGAGGAGGCCTTTCTCTAGTACCTAGATATAGCTCTAAGCTAAGTAGTTATTATAGTAGGTATTAGGGTCTCTCTCTATAATTACTAGTAGGCTCCTCTATACTCTCCCCCTTCTATTAATCTAGATTAACCCCTATACTATCTATATAGGAGGACGCGACGTATTATACTCCTCTATTATCTTATACCTCTATTTCTTATAAGGATAGTAGAAGTACTACTCTTAGTTAGTACTAGAGCCTTTCTAAATAGAGTACTTATTAGAGAAGTATATAGTCCTTCTCTTCTAGTTAAAATACTACTACTTCCTCTCCTACGCTCTCCTTCTCTCTACTATAAATTAAGTTATCTTAGGCCTACGCTTATATCTAAAGTTCTTTAGGTTATATCTCTTAAGCGCTCTATATATAGTTTTAGCTAATATTTACTTAATAAGGGTAGCTTCTTTAAGGAGCTACCTATACTCTATCTTAGGATATTTTTAAGCTATTTAAAATAGTACTTACTTATTATATTATAATAGTATCTTAGGACGCCTAGATTAAGGTAGGTCCTTTATAGTATAGTAGAGCTACTATTATTATAATATGTCGCGTATATATTTAGGTATAATATAAAATTCTTCTACTAACTCCTTTGCGCTATACCCTACCTCTAACTTAGCGATAATTTATATACGTTACTCTAGGGTTAATTAAGTAGCTATTCTTATATTACTACTTATTTCCTAGCTAAATTAACGGCGTTGTAGTATTTTAGTAGTAGTTTAAAAGTTAGGTATTAATAAGGGGCGTATTAACGCGTCGCTTCGCGAACCGAACTTTTATTCTATAACTATATCTTATATTTCTTTATATACTTTTTTAAGTTCGTCTATAGTTACTATTACTACCTATACCTTTAGTCCTAGTAGTATTCTTTTAAATAGGTTTAGATATCTTCTATAATTCGTAAAGAATAGTATTCTTCCTATTAATTCTAAGAACTTATTATTATACGTAAGTTATACTATAGATAATAGTAATACCTAATTATTTTATTAAGTATTAACGTAGATTCGTAGATACGCTTTTATTATACGATTTATTCTTTCCGTTTATCTATCTATTTATAGATAGTAAGCTATTAATAGCTTCCTTTTCGTTCCTATTAATGCTAATAGCGTTACCTAAAAGTTTAATATAAAGAGCTTATCTCTATTACTAATAATTAACTTTAGTATACTATAATATTTAATTAATTAATCTAGGAATATAAATACTAGCTATTATATAGTATAGTTATTCCTAAATAGTATTATCTCTATATATTTAGTAAATCTATATATAATAACTATTATTACGTTATAAATAATTCCTATAGCTAGGTCTTTTAATAGTAGTAGTCCTATTATAAAGTCTATTAAGATATCTTCCTAAGGAAATCCTAGTAATTCTATTACTTATATCTTACTATATAGTACGTAAGTACTATATTTATTTCGTTAATAGTCTATATATTTTCTAATAAAAGTTATTACCTTATCTTTTATATTTTTAAACTTATAGTTTTACTTAATAAGTTCTATAGTTCTTATAATTCTAGGGTATCTATATACTAGATTATTATAGTATTATCTTATAATTACTTCTTATAATTCTTTAGGTATATTATTTATAATTATTATAAGATTATTAATTTCTTAATTCGTATTAATCTTATTTACTAGTCCTAAGGATCTATTCTAGTTAAACTTTAGTATTATTCCTTTAATAGTTTCTTTTATTCCTATAATATTATATCTTTAGCTAAGGGCGTCTACTCTACTATTATCTTTTCCTAGTATATATATAATTTAGAATTTATATTATCCTAAGAGTTCTAACTATCTAGTTTATTATTAATTTAAGGCTTTAGTTATTATAAACGTAACTAGGTTCTTATAATTAGTAAATATTATAAGTTCTAAGTAACTTTCTACGTAAATTCTCTAATATTTTAGTATAGTAACTATTACTAGTAGTTCCTTATTATGTATATTATATTATTCTTCTAGTCCTAAGAACTTTCTAGAGTAGTAGGCTATTAGGTACTATTTCCCTTCGCGTTCTTATAGTACTACTATACTATATGCGAGGTCTAATATATTAGTCTTAAATCTTAATACTTCTCTTCTATAGAATAGTACTAATACTAGTAGTATTATATAAACTATCTTAAGTTTATTAAATACTTCTTAGTATTCCTTTATCTATAACTAAGGTATATCTTTCCTTATTAGGTTTATAAGTAGTAAGGCTTTTCCTAAAAAGTTCCTTATAAAGTAATATATTTTACTACTAAGTAAGCGACACTACTAAGTAAGTAGCTCTAAACCCTATATAAAATCCTACTTAGTAAGTAGCTCTATCTCTAGAACTACTAATTAGAACTAGCTATAAATTTTATAATAGAGCTATACCTAAGTAAATAAACTAAATCTAGAATATCTAAGCTTTAGCTTATATAATTAGGAAGCTATTTAGAAAAGGCTATTTTTTAGCTCCTATACTTTAGTATCTCTATAAATACTAATTATAGAATTTAGATATTTTAAATAGTATATACTAGTATATATAGAAATCTACTATAAAATTTATAACTAGTTCTAATTAGTAGTTCTAGAGATAGAGCTACTTACTAAGTAGGATTTTATATAGGGTTTAGAGCCGCTCGCTTAGTAGTGTTGCTCGCTTAGTAGTAAAATACGTTATCTATTAAAGTTAATAAATCCTAAGAATAACTATATCTCTTTAATATTCCTTAGTTCTTTCTATACTTTTACTACTTTAATCTTTTCTTCGCTTATTTTTACTCCTTTAGTACTAATTATATATCTAAGAAATTCGACTTCTATCTTATACTATTTATATTTCTCTAGTTTTAGCTTTAGGTTATACTAGTCTAAGCTACTTAATACTATTTTAATATATTATTTATATTTATTTATAAACTATAAGTATATTAATATATTATCTAGATATACTACGACGTATTTATCTAGGTATTTCCTAAGTATATTATTAATTAATACCTAGAATATTACTAGTATATTAGTTAGCCTAAATAGTATTACTATATACTTATAATAGCTATAGTATATTCTAAATACTATCTTCTATTCTTTACCTTCTTTTATTCTAATTAGGTAGTAACTATCCTATAGATCTAGCTTTATAAATATCTTTATATATACTAGTCTATTACGTAGTTCTATAATATTTAGTAGTAGGTAGTAGTTCTTTATTATAATATTATTAAGCTTCCTATAGTTAATATATACTTAAGATAGCTCTTATTTCTTTAGTATAAATAATATTAGGTAGCCTACTAGTAATATTAATTCTTATATATATCCTCTTATAAGATTCTTCTTAATATAGTCTCTAAGTATCTCTAGCTCTTATTCTAATAGTCTATATATAGGTCTAGAAGTTAGTTCCTTCTCTTCCTATAATATAATTATATAGTCTTAGGGTTAATACTTTAGTAGAGAGTTTTCTTCTATCCCTTCTATAAAGAGGTAACTAAATTCCTTATACTATTATAGGATATTAGGAGTTACGCGTTTCTCTAATACTCTTACTTTATAACCTAATACCTAGTTAGTATCTATAGAGGTAACTATACTTCTATAATATATTAGTTATAAAGTAGTTAATTTATAAATTATCTTCTTATCTACTATTATTTTTAGTTAATACGTAGGTTTAGATCTATATGCGTCCTTATAGTCTATCTATAAGAGGGTCTAGTATTTCTAATTAACTCTAGGATTAAACTCTTATAACTATAGTAGTCCTAATATAATATCTTTACTAGCTAAGACTAGGATATTTAGGTATACTTCTATAGTTCTTCCTTAGATAGTAAGTATTATAGTTATCTCGTGCGTTACTACTAGTTCTCCTAGTATAGCTTTTCTATTCGTAATATAGACTAGATATAGATACTCCTTCTTTATAGGCTTAAGTCTAACTTATTACGCTACGTTTAGTAATATAAAGTTTATAAATAATCCTAAATCTAATAATATCTTTATCTATTATACTCCTACTATAACTAGGAGTTTAATAAGTTTCTCTATATTAATAGTATTATATTCTTATCTATTAAGTATAGTTCTAAAAAAGACTTATCTTATTTATACTCTCTTCTTATAAATCTATTTAGTATCTTAGCTTCTTTATATTATTTATACTTATCCTATAGATAGTACTACTAAATTAAATATATATACCTTTTATTAATTAGTATATTATTTACGTTTTCGTCTATAGTTATAGCTCTAGCGAAATATCCTACTTATCTTTTATCCTATAAGTATTATTTATAAGTTACTTTTTTATATTTATTCTAAAACTATTTATACTTAGATTTCCTTACTAGGAAATATCTTAAGCCTATTTTATCTAAGTAGTATATAAGATATTTATTATAAAAATACTATATCTATAATAATAGTAGGTAGTTAAGGATTTTATAATATAACTAGTATTATAGGATCCTACTAATTAGTATATTAGATATATTAAGTAGCTCTTAAGCTTCTAGAGTAAATAAATCTAGTTACGATCTTTAGTAGAGACTCTAGTCTATCTATTTATCGTCTTACTAATCTTTAATTAAGTAGTAGCTATCTACTAGGTTCTAGATTTCTCCTATAAATCTATCTTATACTATTACGTCTTCGCGCTATAGTTTTAGGGTTTCTAGTAGTATATAATATCCTAAGGACTCTAGCTTAGTATTATCTATATATTTATTATATTTCTTACCTTCTAGCTCCTTATCGTTATAGTTAGAGTCTAGGTAATCCTAAACTATTAGTACTTTTTCTAGGTAAGGCGTAGTAGTATAGTAATATCCTCCCTACTATTA
>JAJTIZ010000365.1:0-16164 GCA_021365335.1 Phaeosphaeriaceae sp. PMI808 | reverse complement strand
TCTTGAATAGTAGGTAAGTATTAAAATCTATAGTATTAAAGGCTCCTTATAAAGGGATTATAAATATCTAAGGGTCTATTAGAGCTACTATAAGCTTACTAGGGAATATAGGAGCTTTTAGAGTAGTAGTTAAGTTAACTTTAATAAGTTCTTAAAAGTTCTACTACGCTATTAGCGCTACTTTAAGAGTAGTATAGTATAGCTTATCTAAGCGCGTAAGTATTTTCTTTCGCTCTACCTTACTAAGTAAGTAGGGTTTTCTAGTAAAGGCGCTCTCTAGTTTTATATAGGTATTTAGTAGCTAGTAGTATTTTCTTCTATATAGGTAAGGCTTCTTATTAGAGCTTAGTATAGAGGAGCTTCTAAAAGTAGTAAAGACTCCTAATCTATTATTAGCTATATAGAGCCTATACTCCTATAGTAGTCCTAAGTATATTACGCTAAGCTACTCTAGTATAAGTATCTTATCGCCTAGTATAGATTTCTAGACTATTAACTAGCTTATTATCTAAGCCTACTCTAGAGCTAGCTTAGAGGTAAGAGCCTTTAGGAAATTATAAGCTATAAGCTCGCCTAATATATTATTTAGTAAGTATACTATAGCTCTTTAGTATAAGTAGTTCTACTTATTATACTAGAGCTTAGGACTTTAGCGCCCCTACTTTACTTTCTATAGGTAAGCTTAGTACTAAGCTTGCAAGAGATTTTATATACTAGTATTAGATAGTATAAGTAGAGCTTTTAGGGTTTAGACGAGTCCCTAGAGTATAGTAGACTTACTTGCAAGTAGTATTATCTTTACTATTAATAGATAGCCTAGATTAACTATCGCGTTAACCTACGCACTTAAAGCTCTTAATCTTACTATTTTAGATACCTAGCTCTCTCTTACTACCTAGTATTTATTAAGTATAAGCTTGTAGTTAGCTATCTTATCTAGTTTATTAAGAGCTTATAAGAGTATAGGGCGTATAGGTTTAGCTGCGTAGATATTAGGAGCTATATCTACTTCTAAGTTAACGAGCTCCTAAATCCCTAGTTCGAGCGCGTTGTATTTAAATTAAGTATACTATACTAGCTATTATAAGCGCTCCTTAGGCTAGGTAGTACCCTTATTAAGTAGAGTAATTTCGCTAGATACTATAGTAAGCGTATAAACGTTTGGATTAGAGTATACTAAGCTACTAGCTCGAGCTATAGTATATAGGATAGAACTATCGTATATTCTTTAGCGCTAGGCTTATAACTATTGCGAGTTGAGTAGCTTAGGAATAAGTAGGAGATAGATTATTAATTTAAAGCTATATAGAGAGAGCGCTATATATATATAGGAAGCTCGAATAGCTCGCTTATATAATGCGTACTCGCGTACTCTTCTATTAAGCTACGCTCCTCTATATTAAGTTAAGCTCGTAGATATTAGGTATACCTAATATCTCTATAACCGAGGTTAAGCCGAGCTTAATTATAATATAAACCTATTTAAAAGAATATTACTAGGACTAAAGGTATAAGTAGTAATAGTAACTATAGATAAACTTAAGAAAGCTTACGAAGAAATATAAGATAAGATACTTAAAGTATAAGAAAGTAGTATTAGATATACTAATAAGAAAAGAAAAATAGTACCTTAGCTAAAAGAGGGGGATAAAGTATATTTATATATAAAGAATCTACGTATAAAATAACTAAGTAAGGGACTTAATAATATTAAAGTTAGACTATTTTTAATTAAGGAATAAAACGGACTAGTTAACTATACCTTAGAACTCCTAAAAGATATAAAAATCTACCTTAGGTTCTATATAAGTAAACTTAAACCTACTAACTAAGGTATACTACTATAGTATAACTTTCGCTATAAAATAGAAGAAGAAAATAAATTTAAAGTTAAAGATCTCTATAGATACTAAGAGATAGGACGAGAAGAATTCTAAGATAAAGACTTCTATTAAGAATAGTTAGTTAAATAGAAAGGCTACCTAGAATTAGAAAATATATAGGAACTAGAAGCTAACCTATAAAACTATAAATAACTACTTAATAAAGTAAGAAAAAAGTATAATCTATATCCTTATATAAAGGTAAATAATTAATAATATCTAACTAAGAGATATATTAATAAATAAATATAGAAAAAAGAAAAATACTACGTACTAGAATTATAAAATAATAAAGCCTTATAAACTACTTATAGTTACTTATAGAGTATTAGGTAAAGAACCTAATAATTTATTAAAACCTAGATTACCTTTAAGAAAAGATAGTATAAAGGAACTCTAATCTAATAATAGAGTACTAGGTATTAACCTATCTTTAAGAAGAGTTACCTTATAATTAATATTATTAACTACTTCTAGAGCCTTAAGCTCTTTAATAAATTTCCCTAATTTATCTATCTACTATTACTTATAATAAGCTAATAATTTTCTTTATTTTTAGAGATAATCCTTCTTAGTACGCGCTACTAATAGGGCTTATAACGCTACTACCTCTACTATATTAGTATTAATCTCTTATTACTCTAGATAAGCTAATTTATTATCTAGTTTTAAATAATTAGGAACTAGAATATCTACTAGAACGTATACCTTTATACTATTCTAATAGTAGTACCTATACTCTTTCTTTAATAATAATATTTAATACTCTAAACGCTTCTTAGTATAGTATTAATAAGATACTATAGTAAGAACTCTAGTCTAATTTATATAATTACTAGTAGTATAATAATAGGTAGTACTACAAGAAACTATTAGACTAGATTTATAAGGATATAAATAAAGGAGAGGAAGGATAGTATTATAAACCTTAAAAGGGAGTATAATAATTATATAGGAAGATAATAATAGGAAGATAGTAGGGATAGGTTAGCTAAAGGGTTAATAATAGTAGACTAATAGGTAATACTACCCTATAGATATACGTAATCCTACGCGCTTAGTAGAAAGCTAATATAGGATAAGTTACGTATATCCTATAATATATTATATAGTACTATATATAGGATAGTATAGGATAGTATAAGATAGTATAGGATAATATAGGATAGCTATATATATAACTATAGATAATAAACCCCTAGGGCTTATTATATTCAACTTAATAATAGTATAGTAATTTAAGTTATTACTTCGACGCTATATTGTAACCAAGTAAGACTAAATCCCTCTTACCTTACTTTATCTTTAAGAACTAACCTTACTCTATTAATATACTATAGTATCTTAGTAAACTCTTAATAATAGCTAGGTTAATCTTATCCTAGATCTTATAGACTACGCATCTAGATTATAGCTAAGTTAACTAGGCTATATAGTTAGTATTATTCCTTAGTATTACTATAGGATCGCGCTGCACTTAATAGGCTATTATAATTTAATTTAGCTTAACTTAGTTAAGATAGTAAAAGTTAAAGTTTAGTAGGGCGTGCTAGGGGCTAATTATAGAGCGCGCTAGTTAGGATTAGACAATTAATAGAAGTTAGGTCTACCTAATTTCTATAGATTCGTGTACTAATTAGCTTAACTCGTTTTAGTTATTAGTTTAGCTCAATTCAGTTAAGGTAGTAAGACTCTTAATTATTGGATTTAAGTTAGGTTTTTAATGGATGCACAATATAGGAACAAGGTATGTAATGATTGACTATAATAATGATGGAGTTATTAATTGATATCTGCTTCTTTTTCTATCTACTGCGCTTTCTACCAGTTTATATATCCATCTCTACTAAGCTTGTTGAGGTCTCTCGGTTCCAAGGGCGGAGATCCATTATCTCTTGTTGAGTGGTTGAGCCAGCTCAACGCAGTTATTCGATGGTACCGGTTCTGCGCAGCTCATCTATGACTCTATGAGCCATCGGACTCCAGCTACACTGGCCATGTTGGCTATGCCGGCTGTGCTGGCCATGCCGGCTGTGATCTCGGGCATGGCCTCGGATAGTCTTGTGATGACGCTTTCATCTGGCAGTAGATGACTGAGTTCGACCTCAGATCACCTGCAAATCTAACACTAGGATAGGTTGTAATAGAGCGTTAAGTTATTAGGAAACTGTTGCTGCCGTTGCGGTAGCCGCTACACTACGCCCCTTCTCTGCCTATACTCCCTAACGTGCCCTTAGGTTGCTCTACTATACTATTTTCCCTATCTATTATCCTAGAGGGCCTTAGCGCACCGTCTCTCTTATCTGCCTATTTACACTAACCTTATGCGTCCGCTAGAAATACCTTGGCGCACCGCGCCCGAGCCAATTTTCGCAGGATAAGGGACATATATCCGCAGTTCTAATATGCATAGAGTAGGGTACGGGTTTATTGGCGGAGCGTATGACTTAGTTTGGCTAAGGGGTAACTGTACTAACCAATTTCTTTCCCAGCATATGATGTGATTGGCCTTCCTATGTTTTATTGTAAAGTCCGAGCTGCCCTTGTCACTGAACTATTCGGGGTATGGCCGTGGTTTTCGCGCGATGGACATCCGTATCAGGTTTCCACTCATTTCGGCGCAATTACCTACTATAATAGCTACAACTGACATCGCACCCTACCGACAAACTGCAGGCCAAATGTTTGTTGCCTTCACAATAACCCCTGTAGCGCGATTGGAAGGCTTGGTAATAATTTGAGTGTACGTTCGCCCTTCAATGGGCGAATCGTAGTGCGGTGACTGCTTCGCACGTGGGCGCCCAAATCGGGTGGCAGTCACCCAAAATGGGCTAATCTCCCAGAACACGCCACTCTCCTGGCCGGGAGGATCAATATATTCTATTGTATCCATGTCGCATATGGAGTACAGAGACAGAGCTGTCGCAGCGTACATGTGAATGCATCGGATAATGCGGAACAATGTATTTTCTCGAGCAGCGTCGAAACATATAGAGCACTCCTCCACATCCCCTGACGGTGGGCTCTTCCCAAGGCCAACTTTCTTTTAGTACCCAGACCGCGCTGTCGCGAGACTGAGATGTATTCATGAGCTTTGTTTAAGGAACACATTCTTTTGTCTCTATTCCTAATTACCACACGTCGCTCTTTTTGCTCTTGCTTTACTAAATTAACCTATCAACCATGATGGCTTTCAAGAGACTCGCAGCCGCTGCGCTCTTCCTTCAGGCCGTTTGCTCGATAGCGCAAGCTTCCGAAATAAGTAGCTCCACCCAGAGCGAGAAACAATGTGGCCAGCCTGCCGTTGTTACAGTCTTTGTCGAGGAACCCCCTCGCCCCTCAGTCTCGGCTACTGCCAATCCCTCCAAACTCAAGCCAGCTCTTCCATCGTCAATACCCGCAACCAACATCAATACCACGGCAACGTACCGGCCCATCACGGCGCCCGATGTCGACTGCTCTAGACCCGAGAATTTTATTCCTTCCTCAAACATTTCTGTATACTACGGTAGCCCTACTGTGGAAACCCGTGTTGTCGAGAATGCTACTATTGACAGTGGAACTGGTTCTGGCTTGATCAACATGACCTTAGCCATGAATGGGTCCACCATCGTTTTGGAGTATATCGATTCTATTCTCAACGTCACATGCGCTAATGACAGCCTGACCGTCACCTTCAATGGCGCAGAGAGTTTTGGTGCTGCTCTATCTGCATGGACTGTTGAAGATACTCTGCTCATGGTCACTAATCACCAAGGTTCTTGTGACACTGAGTTCGAGCGAGGTTTCTATCTGGTGGAGAAAATCTCTTCCGATCCTGCTAGTCACTCAATCACTGGCCACGCTTTCGTGAAAGAAATTGCCGACATTGCTAGTGAGTCCTTTTCATATGGACCCGTACTCATGAAAGAAATTCTAAATTGGAGAAATAGAGACTTGTGAGATGACATTCTCCTCTATGCCTGCGGCTACCTTGTCAAAGCGCCTTGTAATCAACCCCAGTCTGCCCATCACATTCGGACACGAAATTCTCGGCGCTACCATATACGAGCAGCAACCCTGGGTCAAGGTTGTCGCAGATGAGGCCTCCTTCCATGCAAATATCACATTCTCTGGCAAGCTGAACTACAACTTCTGGGGTTTCAAATTGGAGGAGCTTTACTTCGATATCGATACTGCATTTGACGCAGACCTCCAAATGTCCGCCTTTGTTGCCGCAGAATACAAAAACTCGTTCAAGTATGCCCCTGCCGAACTGGAATACATCTTGGTTAATGTGCCTGGTATCGTTGCACTTGGACCTGGTCTTGGGTTTTCTATTGGTCTCGACCTCGAGACCTCCGCCGAGGTGAATGTTACTGCCGGTGCAGGTATCAGCTTACCTAATGGCAACGTCCACCTTGATTTCATTGGGGGAGCTAAGGCATCGCAATCTGGCTGGACTCCCCAATACACTAGTTTCGCAAAAATGTCCCAGCAGGCACGCGTTGGCGCCAATGTAACCGCTGATCTTGATGTTCAGCTCGCTCTCAAGTTTCTCGGCGGCCTCATTGATCTCTCCAGTGGTCTCATTGCGAGCCCTGGCTTCAATAATGAGTTCACTCTCGCAAGTGGCCAGAACATCTCTGACAAGGAGCCCTTTACTGTGGTACCGATCAACGAAAAGTGTGGCAATGGTGTGAACATAAAGTCAGACTTTACGTTTAGCTTAACTGGTTACATCACTAAGTTCTTTAGTAATAAGGTCGTCCAGCTCGACATTCCAATTACGGATAAGTGCTATAACTTTAATTAAAAGCGTCTATTAGCTACGCATTTCTATTCTAGGTTTATAGCCTTAAAATTAAATAACGAGTTGTAGTTAATTTCCTTTTTTTACATTCACTTAAGTTGAAATATAAGACACTATCATTTTTCGGCATCGGACGAGTCTTATTTTTGCTCGGCGTTGTGCGTTTTAGAGCGGAATGAGGATAAGAATGCCTTTCACCATGCTGTCGAATGCGCTAGTGAGGGTAGGAAATTCTTCATTTCTTCGGAGTGTTGTATGGGAGTTGGACCCCGCTCCCTCACTAAAGAGGATGGAGTCTTTGTCTTGTTGGGAAGTAGGGTTTCTTTTATTCTTCGGCGCGTCGGCGTTGAATCGTAGTTTGAGGAACGTTATAGCTTATTGCAACGCGTTTTTGGCTTAGGATTTGCTTTTTGTTGATAGCAGAGATTGCGAGCTGTAATGTGCCCTCTGTGTAAGTTCGCGGCGCGGCGCGTTGCGTTGTGGTAGTATTGAGTGCAAAGCAAAGTAAGTTGTATAAAGTTGGTGGGGCTGCCCGCTCGCTTGTGAACCACGTTACAGTGCACGGACACCGGTCGAGCCAGGACACCCCACCACGCGGCGGACAAAATAATCCCGACACCAAAACGCTCGCACCCACAACACCAAGATCCAAATGTTAACACCAACTTTAATGCTATTTTCTACCACAACTATATAATATTTTTTAGTTTTTTTTGTACGCATCTCCTTCAGTATATCTAATACAGGTATCCCTAATACGGAGACACCTAGAAAAGCTAGGATTAAGGGCGCAGCGTAGTTCAATAACGCTATAGGCATTAAGTACTTTAAAACTAATCTCTTTAAGTTTTATAGCGTGTTAAGGTAGCTAGGCTATAAGATACTTAATTAGCTAGATGAAGCTAATAATAGAAGACGTAAATACAACCTAGAGAAGCCTAAGACGCGTAGGCGTCTACTCTTACTATTGCTAAAATAGATTAAGTAAGCTAATTACTTCCTCTAAGATATTAGCTAGGATACTTATATACTTACTTAGGACTAGCTTACTATTAAGCTTAACTTTAACGTCTCTAGGAGGACCTTAAAGCGTGCCTTAGGCTCTCTTAATTACTATAAATATATAGCTTACTTAAAGGGCTAGGCATCTACTACCTCTATAAAGTACTATATTAAGTTCTACGAAACTATACTAGTACTTAAGCTAGAGCTAGTAGACTAGTAAGATATACGCTTCTCTAATAAAGTATACTAGTATATAGGACCTTAAGGTAAGATAAGGATTATTAGGAAGCCTAGAGAGAGGTACTATAGAGACTATATATAAGAGTAACTTAATTATAACGATAAGAAGGACTTTAAGGCTACGTATAGCTAGGCTACTATTAGATATAACTTTAAATTAGATCTTAGCTTCTATAAAGTCTCTAGTAATTAGAATAGTAAGCTTATACTTATAGTATATTAGGATTAGATTCTAGAGCTACTTATTCTACCTTAGCTTAAGCGTAGAGACACCTTTATTCTAGAAGAAGATAATGACTCTAGGTATAGTAGAGGCTCTAATAATAATATTATTACTCGCTAGAAGGAAAAGAATAGACTAGATTTATACTTTAACTATCTATCATCGCTAGATCTAGCTCTTATTAAGAACTATTAGTAGCCGCTAAAGTAGTACCTTAAAAAATATCTACATTAGGATAAGTTTAAGACCCGTAAGCTAGCTTACGAGGGCTAGTAGAAGGTTAGTTAAGCTTTTATTAATAAGCGTGTTAATTCTATACTAAATAGACTACAAAATTGCATTAATATGGATAGTAGGATGACTGGTAATTAAGTGCGGCGCTGGGAGCTCTCACGGCTCACTTTACGGCTCAACACCACGTTTTTAGATCGCGATAGCGATCTGATACAATTCTATAGCTTCAAAAGTAATATATAATCCATTTTAACATCAACAGCCAATGTTGTCGCGCTCCCCATACAAAATTTGGTGAGGGTTGAGACCACCAAGCGTTTTGGTGTCGGGATTATTTTGTCCGCCGCGTGCCCACCACCATGGATCCCATCGTGGCAGCAATAGAAGTAATCGAATCGTGCGAACCTAGCGCACCATTTTCGTACCGCGCAGTCGCAAAAAGATTCGGAGTTGATCGAACGACGTTGTCGCGGAGGCACCAGGGCACACAACACTCTAATGCAACCGCCCACCAAGAACAGCAATTACTTAACCCACAACAGGAGCACGAGCTCGTGTTATACATAGAAAGATACACAAGGCGCGGCTTGTCACCTACACGAGAGATGGTACAAAATTTCGCAGAGCCCATAGCGAAGTGTGGCGTCTCGGAGAGATGGGTTTCTCAGTTTCTACATCGCCATGCCCACGAGCTTACCATCAAATAGAGCGCTGGCATTAATCGCAATAGGCACAAGGCGGACTCAGAAGAAAGGTACAAGCTATACTTCGACATGTTGCACTCGAAGATGCAAGAATACAACGTTGAAGCGGAGGACATCTACAATATAGATAAGAAGGGCTTCTTTATTAGCATCCCTAACCAGTCAAAACGTGTCTTCACGAAGGCAGTTTGGGCTTCAAATGAGCACCGAGCGGCTATACGAGGTGGCAATCGAGAGTGGATAACGCTCATCGCATGCGTCTGCGCTTCTGGTGTTACGCTGCCGCCGGCGCTGATCTATGAGGGCAAATCTGGGCTTCAATCGAGCTAGGTTAACGGCGTAGAACTGGAAAGTCACGAGGTTTTTTGTGCTAACTCAACATCAGGATGGACGAACAACAAGCTTGGCTCGAACAGGTGTTTGAGCGCTTCACGAAAGAGAAAGCTCGCCGGCAATGGCGGCTTCTCATCTTTGACGGCCACGGCAGCCACGTAACGAGCGACTTCATAGATTTTTGATCTTTCCACCTCATGCAACTCACAGCCTTCAGCCGCTCGATGTCGTACTGTTCGCGTGAGCTTGACCGGTACCTTTAGCGATCCCAAGGGCTCATCAGAGTCAAGAAACGCGACTTCTTATCGATCTTTTGGCCCGCATGGAGCTCTACAATGAGTCCGGATAACATAAAGAAGAGTTTTCAAGCTACAGGCGTGTGGCCGATAAATGCTCAGGTCATCCTACAACGCTTCAACAACTACACTTCGGAGCAAGATGAGGCTTCAAAAATTGGTGAGCACGGTGATGGCGATAGCTAGAGACAGCTGCGAAAAAATTTCGATTCTGCGGCAGCTTCATTACACTCTCTACAGACCCAAAACGAGCTGTTGCACCACGAAAATGACGGCTTGCGCGCCGCGCTCGACGACAAACAGAAACACTAAGGCAAGGGCTTCAACATGGGTGTACAACAGCGCCGCCAGTATCACGGTAGAGCTGCGTTCTGGAGTCCCCGTAAGGCCCGAGAAGCTTGCGCGCACAAAGCAAAGAAACAACATAAAGCTGAGCAACTACAACTCCAAAAAAGCGAGACGAGACAGCTCAAAGCTGCCGCAACGTTGTACAAAAAGATGGCGGATGAAGCAAAAGCGCTGCGGCAAGCTGCGCGTGAGCGTCGCGATGAGGAGCGCAAGGCGCGGGCTCAAGAACTCGCCGCAGCTCGCGCGCTCAAGAAGCAACAACGCGATGCTGTAACACCACAAAAATCTCGCGATACACTAAACAAGGGCAAGCGAAAAGCCTCACGCTGTCCCGATACAGAAATAACGAAGCGTCATAGTGTTGTTGGAGTTGCAAGTCAGCCTGTGGCTGCACCAGCGCCGCCATCTCCTCCGCCCAAAACGACAACGCGCGGGCGCCGCATCACCAGCAAAATACAAAAAATTTAATCGATGCGCAATCATCTAGATAGCTCAACACCAAAAAAAACTCGCGATAATAGCATTTGTGTGTGGCTCTACAGCTTCATTTTTCAATACGCCCATATTTGGTTGGGTGGCACGCGGTGAGCAAAAAAACGCCGACTCCCGAGGCCCCGCACCCCATCGAGATGACCTTGGCGTGCAACACCCCAACTTCAACCCTCTGTAACTTCACAACTATTTATCCAAATTAACTAATTCTTTTACTATTATATTCTTTATATTAAAGAGTAGTATCCTGAATATTACTACCCCTAAAAAAGCCCATATCTATAGCATAGCTAACTTTAATAATACCTTCTATATACCTTATAACTATATAGATCTATTTAAGTTCTACGGCGTCTCTAAATAATAAGGATAGGCTATAATTAAGAAGGGAAGAGAGGAGACTATTTCTAAAGGTTATCCTAAGATATCCTTTAATAGAACTTACTATAATAACTCTATAGTTAAAGAGAGAAGAAAGAGGAAACCTTTACTCTTACTATCTTAGATTAGAGAAGTAGACTAGTTCCTTTAAGAAGTTAGATAAGATACTTATATCCTTATATAGAACTAGCTTAGTTAAGAACTAGACTTTAGAGTTTCTAATTAAACTCTAAAATATACCTTTAAGTCTATAAATTATTATAAATATCTAGCTTATACTAAAGGCTAGGTTTCTTAGAAGACTACTAAAGGAAGAGTTTAATACTATAAGACTTACCTTATTCTTAAGCCTAATAAAGAGGACTAGAGAAATATTAGGTTCTTAGATAAAGTTTACTACTATATTAGTCCTTAATAGAAGCTTTAGATTACCTAATACCTAAGTAAATATTACTATTCTAACTATATTTAAGAGTAGCTTAACTAAGAGAATAAGAGAGAATAGGAAACTTTATATATTTAGGCTACTATTAGATTTAACTTTAAGTTAGACTTTATATTCTATAATACTCTTAGTAATAAGAATAGAAAGTTATCTTAAAAGGTATATAGAAATTAGATTCTTAAGCCTATTATAGGTAAGTACCTTAAGGACCTAAGAAGTCCTTCTTTTATTCTTAAGAAGAATAATAATAGTAAGTATAGAAGTAGTAGTAAAGAGAATATTATAGCTATATAGAAGAGAAAGAATAGGTTAAACTACTACTTTAACTACTCTAATTTACTAGGCTTTACGCCTATTAAAAACTACTAGTAGGGTATAAAATATTACTTTAAAAAGTTCCTATATTAGGATAAAGGTAAGACCTATAAGCTAGCTTATAAGAGATAGAAGAAAGTATTAGATTTAAGAGTAGGTTTTAATAGGTATATAGTATAGGAATAAGGTATATAATAAAAGACTATAATAATAATATAGTAAGAGATTAATTAATTTAAGGCTCTTAATTATTATCTATTAATATTCTACTCCTTTTCTATCTACTTTACTTTCTACTAGTTTATATATCTATCTCTACTAAGCTTATAAAGGTCTTTTAGTTTAAAGAGTAGAGATCTACTATCTCTATTATATAGTTAAGCTAGCTTAATATAGTTATTTAATAGTACTAGTTCTATATAGCTTATCTATAACGCTATAAGCTATTAGATATTAGCTTTACTAGTTATATTAGGTATACTAGTTTTACTAGCTATACTAGTTATAACCTCGGATATATTCTTAGATACTCTTATAATAATACTTCCTTTTAGTAGTAGATAACTAAGTTCGATCTTAGATTACCTATAAATCTAATACCTAAATAGGTAGACTAGCTATTTAAATAGTTTAAATCTTATATAGAAAGTAGTTAGATATTTATTATACTTTATAATCTAGATTTTATAGAATACTACTTATATATTAACTTTAGTAAACTATTTTATAGAGCTTAGTATATATAGTATTTACTTAATTAATAGTAGAAGGTATTAGTCTAGTATAGTAATTTTATTAAGGCCTTTATAGTCTATATATAGTCTCTATCTACTCCTTTACTACTTAGCTAGTAGGACTAGGGTACTTATAGATAAGGTACTAGTATATATCTAACCTTTATCTATAAGTTAAGTTAACTAGTACCTAAGCTCTAGTAGTTCTTTCCTAGATATATTATAAAGGAGGCTCTATAGTAGTTCTACTAGTCTTCTATTACTCTTTAATTCTAGGTAAATATAGTAGTCTATATAGCTCTAGTATAAAGATAATCTATAAGTACCTTCTTTATTAAATAGCTATATAAAGTTACTTAGTTTCTTAGGTAGCCTTATTTCTCTATCTTCTATATATCCTCTTTTTAAGTTTAGTATAGTTATAATCTCTCTAATACTTATTATATAGTAAGAATACTTTATAATATTCTTCTTTTACTTATATAGCTTCGATCCTATTATTTATAGGCTATAGATTACTTCTATTTTACTTAATAGCTATTACTACTAGTATTCTTTTATAATTATATTATCTACTTTATATATTATTATTATTTTTTAGTCTATATCTAGTATAACTCCTATATATTATAATAAGGGTTTTCTTAATATTACGTCCTAGTTAAGTCCTAGTATTATATATACTAGTAATTATAATTACTATCTATCTAGGTTATAGTATAGGATTACTACTCTAGTAATTACTATACCCTTTAGTAAGTCTACTACTTATTATAGAGCTCTTAGTAGAATACTAATAAACTTAGTCTCTACCTACTCTATAAACTCTTTACTTACTATACTAAAATACTTATACTCTAAATTAACTAGTACCTATATAAATATACTATTATTTATTACCTATTAGAGGTATATTATATCCTCTAGAATATTTAAGTCCTACTAACTTAGCTAATTAATAACTCTTACTAAGTATATCTATACTATCTTTTAACTAATATTTAGGTTAGAAGAGGTTAGTTTTCTAAGAAGATCTTAGTATTTTCCTTTCTAGGTTAGTATAGTAGAGCTATAGCTAAGGTATATAAGGATACTATATTTATATATTCGCGTACTATATAACCTATTTCTCTATAGTATATAGAGTAACCTACTATATAGTATTATTAAAATAGGAGGTCTAGGATCTAATTAGTATACCTACCTATACCTTTCTAGTTTAAGTTCTTTTTCCTAGGGTTCTTATCTTTCTATAGTATATTTATTATATTAATACCTATTATTAGTATATCTCTATTACTATCGCGCTTTAGAGCTATTAAGAGTATAATTCTATAGTTATAGTAGTATATTTCTAGATCTATAGCTATTAACTAGTATATTACTACTACTTTACTAAATAGGGTAGAGGATATACTCTAATTTATTATAACTATATTTATATTTTAGTTTAGTACTTTATAGAGTTTAGTAATATAATATTTATTATCCTAGTAGTATCTACTAATTTTATATATTAACGTTTTAAATTATATAGAAGATTTAGTAAACTATTCTTTAGTCTCTTACTAGAAGTAGTTAAGTTCTACTAAGGTATATTCCTAGCTATAATTATCTTTATATATAAATAGTAGGTATTCTATAAAGTACTATAGATCTTAGTCTTTACTATACCTACTAGCCTTATAATATACTATAACCTCTTTCTATATATTTAGGTTTAGGCTAGCCTAAATATATATAAATTATTTACTTAGTTCTTCTATAAAATCTATATTAGTTATAAGCTTATAAGTAAAGATAACCTTCTAGGTTTAGAAGTATACTTTAATACTTAAAAAGAGTTTATCTATTAGGAGTAGCTTTATTATAAACCTTAGAAGGAAGTACTATAATTATATATAAAGATAATAATAGGAAGATAGTAGGGATAGGTTATCTAAAGGGTTAATAAGAGAAGACTAATAGATAATACTACTCTATAGATATATATAATCCTATATACTTAGTAGAAGGCTAGTATAGGATAGGCTATATATATCCTATAATATACTATAAAGTCTTATAGAGTACTATAAATAGGATAGTATAGGATAGTATAAGATAGCTATATATATAACTATAGGTAATAAACCCTTATAGCTTATTATATTAAACTTAACTTATTATAAGTAATATATTATCTATTACCTTACTTTATCTATAAGAATTAATCCTTACTTTATTAATATATAGTTAGTATATTAGTAGACCTAATAAGCTTATACCTAAAGTAGATTTATATTAGGGTTAAAGCTAGAACTAATCTAATCTAAGGTAGTAAGCTATCTAGTAGTAAGGGACTTATATCTAGAGTAGTATAGTTATAGTAAGATTACTAGACCTTAAACCTATAGAACCTAATAGTAAATTAGATAAGGAGTACTATAATAAATACTTAGATAATAGGTTATAGAATAATACTAATAATAACCTAGATATATAATAAGGTTATATAATATAATCTATAATCCGCGAATGATAATCCTTTATAGATTAATAGATTAGCTAAGATACTCTAAGTATATAGGCGTACCTTTATATATAGATAGAGACCTTATAGTTAAGACTAATAACTTTCCTACTTACTACTTTCTATAGTATTATAATCTTAGTAAAGCTACTTACCTACTTATACCTATTACTAATACCTAATACTATCCTTATATATATTCCTATAAATCTAGCCCTAGTATCCCTACTACTCTAGTAAGTAGTACCTACTATACTTTAACTACTTAAGTTTAGGAATCGTAAATATAGCTATACTAGGAATAACTATAAGAGGAACTAGTTCTAGCCTAATAATAAATAATAATAATATTACTTAGCTAAAGAATAAAATAGGTTTAATAGATAAAGTTCTAGAAGAAAACTAAGCCTTACTCTAATTAATATAAGTATAACTAGTTGTTAGATTTTAATTAGGTTTAATCGGTATTACTAATGTACACGAAGTATATAATAATTAATTGTAATAATAATAGAGTAATTAATTAATCGTTCTATCTATTTTCTACCCTCTCTACTACTCTTAATATACTTTAGAAAGTTCCTTAATTTTACTCGTGCCCTAGGGTCTCCCTTTATTAAGCTAGCGTATTATTTAATTATAGCTCTCCTATTAAAGGGATACCTATAGTTAAGCTAGTACGGCGCGGTTTAGTTTAGCTCGCTTAGCTAGTAGCGCTAGTAGCGTACGTATGCGCGTGCCTATCTCGATTACTATCTCGATTATTATCTTAATTCTTATATACTTATCTAATATACGCCTTTAGCTAAATAACCCTTTAGTAAGCTAGAACTATTAGGTAAGTAAGAGATTATTAAGGTAAGCTTAGATTTTATTAAGAGGTACTTTATATATAATCTAGTATTCCTATACTTCTACTAGTCTAAGTTAGGTTAAGAAACTCTCCTACTTATTTCCTAGGAGTACCTTAGTAAACCTATTAGTAGTTATCTTTATTAATAGAGTATATACTACTTTAATTTAACTATCTAATACCTCTTACCTTAACTAGTAGTTATAAATATCAACGTACCTTAGTTTAGTTTAGAGTTTAGCTAGTTCTTTAGTAATAAGCTAGATTATTTAAGTATTATTATACTAGATAGTAATATAGCTTATAGGTAGTTTAACCTTTAGCTTCTCTAGTAATTATAATATAAAGATAGCTTCTTTAGCTACTTAAGATAG
>JAJTIZ010000364.1:0-16233 GCA_021365335.1 Phaeosphaeriaceae sp. PMI808 | reverse complement strand
CTTTCCTAGGCCTCCTAATATACTAGCTATAAAGCTACCTACTACTCTAGGTACTTTTCTAAATACCTTATTATTAAACCTAATTTAATATATCTAGGTTACCTATTACTATATCTAGAATTTAGAATACTAGAGATATAGTTAGCTAATAAAGTTTAACTAAGTTAACCTCTCTTTTAAGTAAAGATATTAATAAAGCTTACTAGACCTTTATTTAATTTAGAAAAAGGTAGTATTACTTACCTTAGTTAGGTCTAATTATAAGTAATTTAAGCCTTAATAAGGTAGACTAGGACTAGCTTTAAGGTACTATCTTTAATAATTAAAGATACCTCTATTAGATATTCTTATTCCTAGTAAGTTTAGACCTAAGTTTAAGGTCTTACTACTCTATAACCTATTAGTTATTATAGATAATTAACTAAGTAACTATAAGGACTTTAGCTATTTCTAACTAACTAGACTTATTTTATATCTTATATACTTAGTAGATACTATTTATAGTTAAAGCTAGAGTATCTAACTTAAGTTAACTAAGATAAACTAGAGATTATAAGCTTTAGATAATAAGATTTAATAGGTATAGAACTTTTATAATAGGTAAATAAAGAAAATAAAGCCCTCTTAGCTAATAATAAAACTCTCTTAGACTAGATATATATAAATAACTTAGTTTATAATAAATTAGTTTAATAATACTATAATATTAGTACTTAAGCTATAGACCTTTATAAGTAATTAATAGATATAATAAATAAATTCTATATACTCTAAGCTAGATTAATTATTATAGAAGATATAAAAGCTACTAATAGCTAAGCTAATAGGCCTACTAGCTATACTATCCTAATAAAGTTTAATTTATCTATACCTTTAGCTAAAGAAATAGAATAATATAATTATACTATACTTCTTTAAAGCCTAAACTACCTAAACTTAGATAAATTTAGAGCCTCTTAATCTATCCTTAGGCGTTATATTTTTAATAGTAAAGAAATTAATCTTACTATATTTATAACTAATATATAGGAGGTATACTCTAATCTTTTTTAATATAAAAATAAAGAAGACTAGGTAGTTAGACTCTTATAATTTTTAGGATCTAGTAAGTATAGGGATATCTAATCTTTTATCTAGAGTATAACTAATTACTTTATAGCTAATAGAAAAAAGTATAAGAGTACCTAAGCCTAAGCTAATATAATTATATATACTTACTTTAGTACTACTTATAACTACTTAACTATACCTAATAGAGTTACTTATCTCTATAATAAAGAATTTATATACTTTTATACTCTATATAATTATTTTAGAATCTAGGATTATATAGGTAATACTAAATTATACTTTTATACTCTTACTATACTATATTTTAGCTTATAAAACCTAGAATACTTAATAGCTTAAATCGCGTAAGCTTTCTTCCTATTAAAATTTAATAAGCTTATATAGGAACTAGGTTAGAGAGCTTAAGTATATAACTTATATCTTTAAGAAAAGCTTCCTAACTAGCTTTAGTCTATAGTAGATACTACTCCTAGTATTTACTAAATAACTACCTAATTCTACTAGATAATTAGCCTTATTTAGAATAGAATTAATAATACTAACTTAGATACTACCTCTAGTTAAATTAATATAGAGTACTATCCTAAGAACTACTACCTAAGATATAGAACCTTAGGCTTTAGTAATACTACTTATACCTCTACTACCCTACCTAGTAGTAATAAGTAGATATCTTTATAACTAAGTAGTACCTTTAAGAGTAAATTCCCCTCTAATTAAATTATATCTAAGATAAAACCTAATAAGTCTAAAGATTAGTCTCTAACCTACTACCTATATAGAAAGCCTAGTTATAGAAAGATAGACTATCTAGAGGTACTACTCTTTCTAACTACTAAAAAAGATAGTAAAGCTACTAATAGATAATTTACTATAAACTACTATATAGTAGTCTAAGATACTTTAGAAATAGGCTTTAATTAGGAAGTAGTAGATAATATCTATAAGTATAATTTAGAAGATTAGTCTAATACCTACTTTAATTTAGAAGAAGATCTACCTTAGGTATAGAGTTATTACCTAAGGCTCCTAAATTATAGAAAGGTATAATTTACTACTAAAGTTTAGTAGCTAGTATAACTATAACCTAGATACTAGCTTATAGAATATAAACTATCTAGTCTAAATATAATAGCCCTAGCCCTAATAATACTTTACTAAGTTAGTTTATATTTAATAGCTTTATAGGTAAGGAAATTAATACTCTATATATTACCTAAACCTTAGTAGATAATAGAGTTAATACTAACTTTTTTACGTACTAGTTTATTTATAAATTTAGAAAACTATAACTAATCTAGCTTATAATACCTATAGTTTATAAGGGGTATAATAGCTCTCTAATAGAAACTATAACTTATAGGATAGAATTCTACCTATAGGTAGGTATATATATAGAATATATATTAGGCTACTTAGTAAAAGTAGTAGGCTAGTTCGATCTTATTTTAGGCTACTTATAGTAAAGAGTCTATACTATATTCTCTAACTATTAAAAAGGAATACTTTTCTTCCTAGATAAATATTACTAGGAGTATTATTAGATAACTAATTATACCCCCTTAGTAGTATATAATAGGGCGCCTAGATATAAATCTAATATAACTTAAGAAGAGCTAGTACTTAACCTAAAGTCTACCTCTATAAGGATTTCTAATAGGTATTTTAGTAGATATAAGATAGGGACCTATAAAAGGCTACCTAAGGATAAACTAATACCTAATTCTCTAGTTAATATTACTACTATTAGTTTCTATACGCTTTAACTTATATAAAGTAACTAGACTTAGTTATATAAGTTTTAGTCTTTAATAAGTATAAACCTAAAGTAGTTAACTATAAGGTAGCTTCTAATAAGGACTATATATAATTCTATAAACTATCTAAAGGGCTAGAACTTAGTAATATACTAAGCCTAGAATTATATAAACTATATATAGACTTACTACCTTACTTTAATAAAGCTACTATAGAGTATCTCTTAGATTATAGACTATATAACCTAGAGATTACTCTTAAGCTAGAAGCTAAGATCTCTAATATAAAGCTATACTTATTTTTAGGAAAATAGAATAAAGTAATTAATAAATACCTTTAGGATATAGAGAGACGTAGGTTTATTAGTAAAGTAAGCTCTCTAGCTTTAAATAATCTACTTATTATAGCTAAACTAGATAGTAGACTCTAGGTATATATTAATTATCGCGAACTTAATAAAGCTATAATTAAGAACTACTACCTTATACCTTTCTTCTATAAAATAATATCCTACTTAAATAAAGCTAAGATATTCTCTAAATTTAATATTATTTATACCTTCTATTAACTATATATAGCCCTAAATTTAGAATAGCTTATAGTATTTATTACGCACTATAGTACCTATATATATAAAGTTATACCCTTTAGGTTTACTAATATACTAGCTATATTTTAGTATATAATATATTTAGCCCTCTTTAATATTTAGATATATTTACTACTACTTACCTTAATAAAGTTTTAGTATACTAAAATTTAGTTAAAGAATATAAAAAATATATTTAAGTAGTTCTTATCTACCTTAAAGAATAAGGATTCTATATTAACTCTAAGAAGTTAAGCTTTTATTAAACTTCTATTTACTTTCTAGGTATAGTTATTATAGATAAAGGAATAGCTATAGACTCTACTAAAGACTACTAAGGAAGTCCTTATATTTTTAGGCTATACTAGATTTCTCTAGTACTTTATTAAGGATTACTTAAGTATAGCCCTCCTACTTACTAAACTAATTAAATCTAAGGTAATTACTAGACTATTAAAAAAGGATAGGCTACCCCTTTAGAAAACCTAGTATAAGCCTATTATTATAGTATAGGAATATATTAATACTTTTTATAATCTTAAAGCTATATTTATAATAGGAGTAGTACTCCTCTATTTTAATCTAGATAGGCTAATTTATATCTATATAGATACTTCTAGATAGGCCTCTAGTAGAGTACTTAAATAATTAAATATAGAAGGTATCTAATAACTAATAGGCTTCTTCTTAAAAAAGTATACTCTAGTAGAATATAATTATAATATTTATAATCTAGAACTTATAGCTATTATATAAGCTTTTAAAGAATAGGAACCTAAGCTTATAGGTAGCTTATATATAATTAATATTATTATAGACTACTATAATTTAGAAACCTTTATAATAATAAAAAAGCTTAACTATAGATAGGCCTATTAGTTACTTTTTCTCTCCTAATTTAACTTTTAAATTAAGTATATACTAGGGGAAATAAATATTATTACTAATACCTTAAGTTAGAGGCCCTAAGATATACCTTCTAATAAAGAAGACCTAAGACTTATAGAGACCTACTAAATTATTCTTATACTAAGAGTACTTACCTTTAGTATAAAGCTAGTACTAAATATAGTAATTTAAGCCTTAACTCTTAAAGATTCTAGTAATCTAGACTAATTTATACTAGAATAAATAGAACTAATTAAAGTCTACCTTTACTCTATATTAAAAATAAAGTAATAGCTAGTAGACTTAATAAATAAACTTCCTACCTTAGATAATAGTATCCTTTAATCTACTAGAGTTTAGCCTTATATAACTAGCTAATTAGTAGTATCGCGGTAATATAGTATAGTATTCTCTAGATATAATTTATATAAGTAGGGCTACTAAAATAGGTATAATACTATATATTAAGAGGTAGTTATATATACTAAGATTACTTATAAACCTCTTTTAAGTACTCTAACTAGTATAAACCTTTATATATAGGTATTTAGTAGTAAAAATAGCCTAATTTAGTTCTCTATAGTCTCTCTTTTTAAACTAAGTTACTACTAATCTTACCTAAAACCGTATATAAGCCTAGATTATATTATCTACTAGTAGTAGTATAATAAGAGTAGGTTTTACGCGCTCCTAGCTTAGCTTACTTATAGAGGCTACTAAGTCTAATATTTATATATAGAGCCCTCCTATATAAGGACTACCTATACTCTCTATAAAGTATTTTTAAGAAAGTTAAGAGTTAGATAACTAGACCTAGTAACTACTTCCTATAAGCTTCTTAATCTATCTATAGTTTTAGTAATAATAGCTTATAGCTATTAATAAGTATAATATTAATTAAGAGTAATAAGAGAGGCTTCTAAGTCTTATAATAAGGGCGTAAAATTAGGTAGTAACTATAGAGTTAATTAAACTAATCTACGCTACCTATAAAGTAATTATAGTAATTAATAAGTAAAGGTATATTAAGTAGTAAGTATACGTAACGCCTAAATAGAGCTCTTATTTAGGACGCGCTAGTCTAAGTAGTACCTAAGTAGTATCTCTCTCTAGTAATAGTTTCCTCTAAATTACTAATAGTTATAGCGAATAAAACGATACTATTATCTCTATATATAAATATACTAACTCTCTAAGATAGAGAGGTAGTATAGTATATAGTTTCCTATTTAAGTATATCGCGCTAAGCCTTATAAGTTACTAACTTAGCTAAGAAATACTTATCTAGAAGTTATACTAGTAAGAAAACTTAGAGTAGCTTATTATTAGGTTTAGTAGTAAACTAAGAGGTAGGCGGTATAGGTAGTAGTAATTAAGAGGTCTATAAGATCCCTATTCTATTATTTTTATTAGTATTTACTTCTATAACTTTATATAGTATAGAGCTAGTTTAAATAGTACTAGTAGCTTTAACTCTATCTTACTAAAGGCGTTTAAGTAGTTTAATAGTTATAAATAGGTTATTAAGCTAGATTATATATTTCTCTCTTAGTAGTAGCTATTTACCTTTACTCTTATTAAGTATAAGATTAACTATAATAGTATAGGTAGAGGAGAAGCTCTTAGTTCTCTAGTAGGGTCTAATTTTATATAGCCTATTACTAGGTTTTAAACCCTTTATATAGAAGTACTAGTTTAGGTAGTACCTAGAGTCTCCTAAAAACTATATTTTATATCTAGTACTAGTAGCTTTATAAATAATAGTAGTTATCTCCTTAGTATAGCTATAGAAGTACTATATACTCTTATCTACTACTAAATTAAACTCTAGGTACTAGTAATATTAGCTTATACGTCTAATATACTTAGATAGATTATATACGCGCTTAAAAGTTAATATAAAAGATACTAAGTTCGAGTTATATAGTAGGTAGATATATATATATCGATTAATCTACTTAAAATAGAGCCTACTTATAGTATCTCGAATATAGTAAGTTATACTAAAAAAAGTATTATTATACTAGTAATCTAAAACCCTCGCCTTATAGTAAATACCTATATAGATTACTATAGAGAGATAGGTATAGATATTACTAGGAGTAACTAGCTACTATAGGTAAGAGATCTTATTATAATTACTACTTTTTATATAGTTGATAGTAGTATTTTTATTTATATATATAATAATTTTTTCAATTAGCTTATTAGTCTAAAATAGCCTAAATAGCTCTAGTAGTACCTCTTTACTTATATAATCTAGTAGGTTTAATATACCTTATATATACTTATTTTCGATATATAGTAGCTCCTATATTAGCGCTAGAGCTTCTAGCGGTATTAGAGACTTATTCCTATCTCTATAAGTCTAGGTATTATCCTTTAGGACTAGATTATCGTTAATATATCCGCGCGGCGTTATTTAGATATATTTTAGAGTATTTTAAGAGTATTTTAAGAGTAGTATAATATAATAAAGTAAGTAATAGATAGGTAAGTAGTATAGGTAAGGCTATAGCCTTAGTACTAGCCCGTACGTTAAATAGGGGTATATATTAGCTAGTTACGCGAGGCTAAACTCTAGTAGATTAAGAGATAGTAGATCCTAGTCTCTCTCTATATACTTTAGATCTATAACCTACTAAAGAGCTCCTAAATATAGCCTATACTAACTATCTAATTACTAAAGTAGCCTTTACTACTATTAATAGTAGAGATACTAAACTTTCTAAGAAATTTTATAAAGTTAGCTATTTTTTCATATAGTCTAATATTAGCTCTACTAGATCTAACTAAGATAGGTACCTTTAGATTAATAAGACCTAGCTATATATCTCTCTAGACGCCTAACTTTACTAATAAATCTTTAACCTATACTATAATTATTAGTTAGTAGGATATAAAGGCCCCTATACTACGCTATATCTTATATATAAGTATTACTACTAGCTAAAGATACCTTAGTCTATTAAAGCCTTTTATAATACTTATACTACTTACTATTATACTAAGAGTCTTAGGGATAGGAAATATAGTTATCTTTACTTTATACTAATTCTAATATACTATAGATAGATATATTAGTAGACTATATTTAAGACCTACCCCTCTTAAAAGTTAATAGATATATATATAGGTATCTATTAGTTATTTATTATTACCTAACTAAGTACTAGTACTTTTTTCTCTCTAAAGGCTTAATACTAAAAGAAGCTACCTAGAATTTTATAATTATATTTAAGTTATATAGAGTACTAATAAGTATAGTCTTAGATTATAGAACTACCTTTACTAGCTAATTCTAGTAACGCGTCTATAAATACCTTTATATTAAGTAGAAGTTATCTATAGCCTACTACTCTAAGATAGATAGCTAGATAGGATAGGCTAATTAAGTACTAGAAACTTATCTATAGTAATATATTAACTACTCCTAAGATAACTAGGTAGAATTACTATATATTACTAAATTCTAAGCTAATAATACTATAAATACCTCTATAGGAATAATCCTATTTCTTATAGATTTAGGCTATTACCTCTATAGTAGAATATACCCTAGCGAAGATATTAGACTACTAAACCTACCTAGTATAAATAATATATATAAGCTAATAAGCTACTTACTATCTATAGTAACTTATAGCTTACTTTAAGGAGAAAATACTTTAGGTATAATAAGAATAATTAGTTTAAGCTAATACTTCTTAATATAGTAGACTAGCTTATAAAGTTAGTAACCTAGTATATATAAGTATATAGTATTAGAGTACTACCTAGCTAACTAAGAAACTAGACTACTAGTAGGTAGGCTCTTATTCTATCTCTAGGTTATTTATAATAGACGCGCGTATAAACTAAATCTCCCTCTAATCTAACTAGTAAAGATATATTCCTAGTTTTTTACCCTAGACTATTATACCCTAGAGGCTAACTACTCCTACTAGATTAAGATCCCTCTAAGCTAGAACTATTCTTATTAAAGATATATCTAGAGGTATATATCTAAATATTTTATTAAAGCTATTATAGATATCTAGAATAGGATATATAGAAAGAATATAGCTAGTAATATCTAGTATAATAGATAGGATATACTAAACTAACTTAGGAATTAGTAGAAGAGTTTATAGAATATAATATAGCTTTTAGTATTACTTTTATAACCTAATTAACTAAAGCCGCCCTCTCTACGTATACTCCCTAATTAGTCTCCTAAAGCTTAATTATATACCTAAGTATAAGGTCTAAGAGCTATAGTTAGTTATATTTTACCCTACTAATAAAAAAGTTACTAGCTTTAGCTACTCTAGTCCTAGTAGGATACCCCTTTTAGAAATATAACCCCTATAACCTAAAGGCTTTAAGGGAGTATAACCTAATTAAATAGGTTTACCTAAATACCTTATATTAGATATCTACCTATAAGAGTATACCTTCTTTACCTAGACTTCCTAATTAACTTTAGATAGTTTCTATCTTAGAGAGATTTTCTCTATCCTCTATATATAAGCTATAATAACTTTTAGGCTTAACTTTATTAGTATAGGGTTAAGGTAGTAGAAATAGGTACGTAGTTAATATAATTTATATATAGAAGTTATATAAAGTTAAGTTTTCTACTAAAAATTAGGAAAAGTATAAGACTATACTTACTAAGTACTACTTTAGATATAGTTATTTTAGATATTAATTTTTATTTACTTAAAAATCTTTCTCTATAACTACTACTCCTTACTATAGGTAGCTAAGGGTAGTATAGTATACTTTAGGGATTCGCGTTTTTTTAAGGAGAGAGATATATAAGAGAGTAAGAGGAGATAGTACTTAACTATCTCTTAATTTCCTCCCTTTCTTTCCTTTTACTTTCTTTCTTTTACTCTTCCTTCCCCTTTTAGCCTAGTATAGAGGCTAGTCCTAAAGGGGCTTAGTATAAGGCGCTAAGGAACGCGTATATAGAGGAGTTAAATTCCTTCCCTTAGTTAGCTCTTTATCTACTATTTATATCCTTTTTAATTAATAAGTTATTATACCTCTTAAGGTAATCTTATATAAAGTCTATCTTATATTACCTTATCCTTTATATTCTTAAACTTATAGTTTCGCTTACTAAGTTCTATAGTTCTTATAATTCTAGGGTATCTATATACTAGATTATTATAGTCTTATCTTATAATTACTTCTTATAATTCTTTAGGTACGTTATTTATTATTATTATAAGATTATTAATTTTTTAATTTATATTAATCTTATTTTCTAGTCCTAAGGATCTATCCTAATTAAACTTTAGTATAGTTTCTTTAATAGTTTCTTTTATTCCTATAATATTATATCTTTAGCTAAAGGCGTCTACTCTACTATTATCTTTTCCTAGTATATATATAATTTAGAATTTATATTATCCTAAAAGTTCTAACTATCTAGTTTATTATTAATTTAAAGCTTTAGTTATTATAAATATAACTAAGTTCTTATAATTAGTAAATATTATAAGTTCTAAGTAACTTTCTACGTAAATTCTCTAATATTTTAGTATATTTACTCTTATAAGTAATTCTTTATTATATATATTATATTATTCTTCTAGTCCTAAGACCTTTCTAGAGTAGTAGGGTATTAGGTACTATTTCCTTTTATATTATTATAGTACTACTATACTATATATAAGGTCTAATATATTAGTCTTAAATCTTAATATTTCTCTTCTATAGAATAGTACTAATACTAGTAGTATTATATAAACTATCTTACGTTTATTAAATACTTCTTAGTATTCTTTTATCTATAACTAAAGTATATCTTTCCTTATTAGGTTTATAAGTAGTAAGACTATTCCTAAAAAGTTCCTTATAAAGTATCTTTTAAAGTTAATAAATCTAAAGAATAACTATATCTCTTTAATATTCCTTAGTTCTTTCTATACTTTAACTACTTTAATTATTTCTTCGCTTATCTTTACTCTATTAATACTAATTATATATCTAATAAAATTAACTTCTATCTTATACTATTTATATTTCTCTAGTTTTAGCTTTAGGTTATACTAGTTTAAGCTTCTTAATACTATTTTAATATATTATTTATATTCTTCTATAAACTATAAGTAATTAATATATAATCTAAGTATACTATAATATATTTATTTAGGTATTCCCTAAGTATATTATTAATTAATACTTAGAATATAGCTAGTATATTAGTTAGCCTAAATAGTATTACTATATACTTATAATAGCTATAGTATATTCTAAACGCTATTTTCTATTCTTTACCTTCTTTTATTCTAATTAGGTAGTAACTATCCTATAGGTTTAGCTTTATAAATATCTTTACGTATACTAGCTAATTATATAGTTCTATAATATTTAGTAGTAGGTAGTAGTTCTTATTATAATATTATTAAATTTCCTAAAGTTAATATATACTTAAAGTAGTCCTTATTTCTTTAGTATAAATAATATTAGGTAGTCTACTAGTAATATTAATTCCTATATATAGCCTCTTATAAGATTTTTCTTAATATAGTCTCTAAGTATTTCTAACTCTTATTCTAATAGTTTATAGATAGGTCTAGAAGTTAGTTCCTTTCCTTCCTATAATATAATTATATAGTACTAGAGTTAATACTTTAGTAGATAGTTTTCTTCTATCTCTTCTATAAAGAGGTAACTAAATTCCTTATACTATTATAGAATATTAGGAGTTACGCGTTTCTCTAATACTCTTACTTTATAACCTAATACCTAGTTAGTATCTATAGAGGTAACTATACTTTTATTATATATTAGTTATAAAGTAGTTAATTTATAAATTATCTTCTTATCTACTATTATATTCTATTAATATATAGGCTTAGATCTATATATATCTTTATAGTCTATCTATAAGAGGTTCTAGTATTTCTAATCTATTCTAGAATTAAACTCTTATAACTATAGTAGTCCTAAATAATATCTTTACTAGCTAAGGCTAGGATATCTAGGTATACTTCTATAGTTCTTCCTTAGATAGTAAGTATTATAGTTATCTTATATATTACTACTAGTTCTCTTAGTATGGCTTTTCTATTCGCGATATAGACTAGATAGAGATACTTCTTCTCTATAGGCTTAAGTCTAGCTTATTACGCTATATTTAGTAATATAAAGTTTATAAATAATCTTAAATCTAATAATACCTTTATCCTTTATACTTCTACTATAACTAGGAGTTTAATAAATTTCTCTATATTAATAGTATTATATTCTTACTTATTAAGTACTTATCTAAAAAAGACTTATCTTATTTATACTCTCTTCTTATATATCTATTTAGTATCTTAGCTTCTTTATATTATTATACTTATCTTATAGAGAGTATTACTAAATTAAGTATATATACCTTCTATTAATTAGTTTATTATTTAATTTTTATCTACTATTAATATACTAGTAAATATCCTACCTATTATTTTTCTATAGGTATTATTTATAAGTTACTTTTTTATATTTATTCTAAAACTATTTATACTTAGATTTCTTACTAGGAAATATTCTAAGCCTATTTTATCTAAGTAGTATATAAGATATTTATTATAAAAATACTATATCTATAATAATAGTAGGTAATTAAGGTTTTTATAATATAACTAATACTATAGAATCCTACTAATTACTATATTAGATATATTAAGTAGCTTTAAGCTTCTAAAGTAAATAAATCTAGTTATAATCTTTAGTAGAGACTCTAGTCTATTCTTTTATTATCTTACTAATCTTTAATTAAGTAGTAGCTATCTACTAGGTTCTAGATTTCTCCTATAAATCTATCTTATACTATTACGTCTTCGCGCTATAGTTTTAGGGTTTCTAGTAGTATATAATATCCTAAGGACTCTAGCTTAGTATCTTCTATATAGTTATTATTATTACTTTTCTTACCTTCTAGCTCCTATTCGTCTTAATTAGAGTCTAGGTAATTCTAAACTATAGGTACTTTTCTTCCTAGGTAAGGGTATATAGTACTATTATAGTAATATCCTCCCCTACTATTATAGTATAATCTTTCTTTACTTATAAATACTAAGAAACTAATATTCTTATTTCTTACTTATTTTTCCTTAATATATTAGTATAAATATCTAGTACTCTCTTATCTATAAGATTATTATTTTTTATTATACTTCTTAAGTAAATAGAAGCTATCTAGTATCTTAATATTATATTATTCCTTTAGAACTTAGTCTACTTAGTCTTTAAGTTCTTAGCTAAGTAGGTAGATAGCTTTCTCTTTATCTAGTATCTATTATACCTACTCCTATTCTTCCTTAGTATTATTACCTTACTCTTTAATTATATTAAGAGATTAGTCTATAACCTAGTATCTCTTACCTATTTATCTTCTAGCTTTATTCTTTAATTAGTAGTCTTTTAATAGGTAGCCTAGTTTACTATAGTTATAGTAGGTTCTTATTTCCTTACTATTATCTAGCTTCTTAGAGTAATAATCTTATATTTATCCTCCTTAGGTTATATTATTAATATATATATTATTAAGTCTAAAATACCTATAATTACTACTAACCCTAGGTACCTTTATAACCCCCTAGTATCTATAGTTTAGCTAGTATTTCTTTTTCTTATATATATAGGTTAGTATAGCGTACTTATCTTTTACTTTAAGGTGAAATTCGTATAAGTAGTTATAAGCTTATAGGAATATAAGAATTATAAGAGATAATTATATTATATTATAAGGTATCTAAGGTATAAGATATACTATAATAATTAAGTCTAGGTCCTAAAAGAGGTACCTATATTAGGGATAACCCTTAGTAAGAGATATACTAGAGGAGTATCCCGAGATCCTAGAGATACCTAGGCTCCTATAGGTTACCTAGGTTTATATACCCCCTTTAGTTTAAAGGTAGCTAAGAACTAATAATTAAGGTATAGAGATAATTAAACTACCCCTAGGCATATATATAATTAAGAGCTAGTTACTAGGTTTTAACTAGAGTATATTAAGCCTTATTAAAAACCTAGTAGGAAAAGAGTACTACTAGTAATTAGTATTTTCAAGTATTAATAGTTTAAGGGAGAAAAGTAGTAGTCTATAATTAATTAGTAAGTATACTAGTATATAGAGATATACTAGTTAATTAAGGTACTAGTAATCTAGTCTTATTACCTAAGGTTAGCGTTACTTAAGTAGTTATACTAGGAAGAGTAGTATCTAGACTTAAGAGTTATACTAGAAAGAGTAGTATCTAGACTTACTTATTTATACTAGAAAGAGTAGTATCTAGACTTACTTATTTATACTAGGAAGAGTAGTATCTAGACTTACTTACTAGGAATAGCGTCTAGACTTTTATTAATAGACTTCGCCTTAGAATTTAGTATATATAATACTAGATTATAGTATACTAGGGAGTAACTCCTAGGACTCCTAGCTACTACTACTAATAGTCTATAAGGATAAGGCGTTATTAGTCTAATAGGATATCTCCTAGAGTAGAACTAATAATTTAGGTATAAGGACTTTATAATTACTATGTAGTAGACTTTTAAAGGTACTAGGACTAGACTTTTTAAGAGTTATACTACTACTAAGTATATTAGACTTTTTAAGTTATACTACTACTTTAAGAGAGGTGTATTAGGAAGTTATAAGTATTTATAAGAGAGTAGTTACCTATTTTTAGTTATACGCGTACTACGCGGTTTACTAGTTCGCTTATATATAATTAGTAAGGTTAATTATTATCTAATATCTAATCCCCTAGGTCTATTTCTATATTATTTAACTAGTTTAATTAATCCTTTATTTATATTTAAATATAGGTTAAGATTTATATATATTAAGCTAAGTTTTCCTACTCTATAACTTTCTTTACTTTCTTCTTATCTAGTTTAAAGTTCTTATCTTAGAGAAAGGTATAGATATATAGGTATAATCCCTAGAACTTGTACGACTCTCTATCCTTATAAGGGTAAAGAGTCCTCTATATCTTTAAAAAAGATATTTTACGCGAGTTTAATAGAGTATTTAAGTTATTTAAATTATTTAAGTTGTATAGAGACTAATCTCTATTTAGAGTAGTTATAAAAGCTAAGTTATTAACTCTAGTAGGCTCTAGGTATAAGAAGCTAGCTTAGAGAAAGTTAGAAATAAGACCTTTAATAGTAACCTTATCTAGGTATTATAAATCTTAAAAGGGAAGTACAACGATTATATAGGAAGATAATAATAGGAAGATAGTAGAGATAGGTTAGCTAAAGGTTAATAAAGGTAGACTAATAGATAATACTACTTATAGATATATATAATCTACGCGCTTAGTAGAAAGCTAATATAGATAAGTTATATATATCCTATAATATACTATAGGGTACTACGATAGGATAGTATAGGATAATATAGGATAGTATAGGATAGCTATATATATAGCTATAGATAATAAACCTCTAGGGCTTATTATATTTAACTTAATAATAGTATAGTAATTTAAGTTATTACTTCTACCTCTATTATAACTAAGTAAGACTAAATCCCTCTTACCTTACTTTATCTTAAGAACTAACCTTACTCTATCAAATACTATAGTATCTTAGTAGACTCTTAATACTTTAAATACCTCTATAATAAGTAACGCGTTAATAGATTTATAACTAGTAGGTAGGATAACCTATACTATAACCTCTAAGGTCGTAAAGCTAGACCTCTATTATAGAGACTATACTAAGCTTAATTATAGCTACTTTAAGTTAATATCTACTTTAAAATAGATAAAGTACCTAATAATAATCGACTAATACTTATAGTAATATACCTAAGAGGAAAAGCTAAGAAATAGGTTATACTATACCTTAAGAAATTTATAGATAATAATAATAATAGTTGTAATAATATATTTAAATAATAGATTAAGTTTAAGGATAAGATATAACAAGTATTCCAACTTACTAACGAACTAGCTATTATAGAATAAGCTATCTAGGGCCTATAATAGAATTATTTAGCTTCTAGTTATACTAATAAATTTAGGAATTATTTAATCTAGACTAAATAGAACGATTAGGCTCTTATAAGGATATTTAGATAGGGATTAAAAGTAGGCGTACGGGTAGAGCTTATAAGAAGTAGAGCTACGATTAATAACCTCGACGAACTAGTTAAAGAGTTAATTAGAGTTAATAACTACTTATACGAATTTCGCCTTAAAGTAAAAGATAAGTACGCTATACTAACCCGTATATATAAGAAGAAATACTAACTAAACTATAGATACTAGAGGGTTGTAAAGGTACCTAGGGTTAGTAGTAATTATAGGTATTTTAGTCTCGATAATATATATATTAATAATATAAACCTAGGAGGATAAATATAAGGTTATCGCCCTAAGAAGTTAGATAATAGTAAGGAAATAAGAACCTACTATAACTATAGTAAACTAGGCTACCTATTAAAGACTACTAATTAAAGAATAAAGCTAAGAGATAAATAGGTAAGAGATATTAGGTTGTAGACTACTCTCTAAATATAATTAAAGGGTAAGGCGATAATACTAAGGAAGAATAGGAAGTAGTATATAAGATACTAAATAAAGGGAAAGCTATTTAACTATAAGATTAAGAACTTAAAGACCTAGGATATCTAACTCTAGATAAATAACGCGTAGAAGATAAGCTACGCGTAGAAAATATATATAGACATCTTAAAAGGGAACTTATAGATAATAAGTATAAGTATAACTACCTTAAGAGAAGGAATATAAGGAAATAGAAGTATTAATTCCTTAAATTTACTAGAAAAGAAAGATTCTATAGAAATAGTAGGGGAGGATATTACTATAAACTACTATACACACTTACCTAGGAATAAAGCTACTAATAGTTTAGGATTACCTAGACTCTAACTAAGATAATTAGGAGCTAGAAGGTAA
>JAJTIZ010000363.1:0-16472 GCA_021365335.1 Phaeosphaeriaceae sp. PMI808 | reverse complement strand
ATAGTTATAGATAATTAGTAAGTAAGTATATATCCTACTATATTACTAAAATATCTATATCCTAGTTATAGCTACACTAAAGCTAAGCAACTAGCGCCTATATATAAAATCCTAGTAAAAGGATAGATAGTACTACCCTTAATTAGTAGTATTTATCCTAATATAATCTACTAAGCCCCTACTAATAGAGTATAATCTTAAATTCTACCTATACTATATACTAATACTTTACGCAGTAGCGTACTTAGCTATCGTAGACTTAAATACTAAAATAATACTATACTATAATAATATAAATAAGCTAATTATTATATAAAACTCTATACTACTTAGATATACTTATCTAGTAGATATAGACGCTTACTTTTAAGTCTATAAGTTACTAGCGCTAGTAGTAGCTATACCTAGCGTAGTAGGATTTAAAAACGAAATAAAGCTACTAAGTAGTATCTACTTATATAGTACGCTATACTTAGTAAATATAGTAAAACTAGCTCTACTCTATAATAGCTTCCTAGCTCTCTTTTTAGACTAATAACCTACTATTAATATAAGTAAAGACTACTATATAAGAATCCTACTAATCCTAGATTAAGAAAATATTAAACTTAATATCTAACTATATAACCTTACGCTAGAAGAGTAATAGCTTATAGATAAGCTTTTTAACTAGCTTTATATTAATAGTAAAATAAGTGTCGGATTTGAGATGGGTTTTTGATGGGTGCACAGTATGGGAACAAGGTGTGTGATAAAAGACTGTGATAAATGATGCAGCAAATGATTGATTGATTGTCTGCAAACGCTCTCAATTGTTATCCATTGATGTTCTGCTTTTTGATCGAGGTCATTGATTGATCTTTCTATCTACTGCGCTTTCCACCAGTTTATATATCCATCTCTGCTGAGCTTGTTTAGGTCTCTCGGTTCGGAGGGCGGAGATCCATCATCTCTTGTTGAGTAGTTGAGCCAGCTCAACGCAGTTATTCGATGGTACCGGTTCTGCGCAGCTCATCTATGACGCTATGAGCCATCGGGCTCCGGCTACACTGGCTGTGTTGGCCATGCCGGCTGTGATCTCGGTCATGGTTCCGGATAGTCTTGTGATGACTGAGTTCGATCTCAGATCACTAGTGGCGCTAGTGGCGCGCGTGCGCACGTGCCCATCTCGATCGCCATCTCGATCGCCATCTCGATCTCATGCGCTCATCCGGCAGTAGATGACTAAGTTCGACCTCAGATCACCTGCAAATCTGATAATAAGCTAGAGTATAGAAGGTACCTATTTTAGATACCTTGTCTTTATAGTCTAGAAAATAGTTATAGATAAAGATAGTAATATTACGTAGAAAGGAAGGCTAGTTATTAATCTATATACTTTAAATAAAGTAGTACTTAAGGACTCTTACCTACTATAAAAATAGGTAGATATTATTTAAGATATTTAAAGCTCTATATATATAAGTATTATTAATAGCGTATTATTTTTCTACTAGTAGCTTATTACTAAGAAAGATAGATATAAGTTTACTATTAATAGCTATTAGGGTTAGGAGTATCTTTATATTATAGTAATAGGATACGTTAACTTAATATAATATATATAGTACTAGATAGAAGATATTATACGTAAGTTCTATAACTTTATATAAGTCTATATTAATAATTTTATTATTTATTTATTAAGTCTAGAAGAGTATAAAGACTACCTCTATAGAGTATTTAAATTACTAGATAGACTCTATTTCTTACTTAACCTAGCTAAATACTATATTAGATACCTATCTACTATAATCCTAGGATAGAAAGTAGATATACTAGGTATAGTAACTACTAACGAGAGAATAGTAGTAATAAATTAAATATAGTTCCTAACTAATATATCTAAGCTTAAAACCTATATTAGAGTAGTTAGCTATTTATATAATAAAGTCCTATATTTCGTATAGCTATTAGTACTATTATAGAACCTTAAGATAGAACTTATACGTAAAGACCTAAGAGGTAAGTACTAAAGGAAGGAGTTTAGAGATTATATTTATATTAAACTATATATAGATATAACTATAGCTTTTTACACTATATAGATAGTACTTATACGCAATATAAAGCTATACTACTCTAATCTAAAGTAACTATTATACCTAGAAATAGATATATTAAAGAAATAGGGAATTAGTATTTTTATATACTACGTACGAGGTAATTTAGATCTAGTTCTAGAAAATATACTAGCTCTACTAGGCTTTAAAGGTATAGTAAATAGTTCTATAGTCTAGTTAAAGAAAGTTAAGGATTTCCTAGATAGGTTAATCTAACCTATTCTTTTCCTTTCTAAATAACTATTAGTAGTAGAAATAAATTACTACTCTATAGAACTTAAAATATCTACTATTATTTAGGTAGTAAAGAAACTATACTATACTATAGCTTTATCGCGCACGATATATATATTTATAGATTATAGTATAGTTATAGTAATTACTTAATAGAAGTATCTTACTTCTAGCTCCTTAGATAAACTAAATATTAGACTTATCTAATATACCTAATACTTATAGATATTCCTAAACTTAATAGTTAAATATAGACTAGGTCGTATATACTTTATACTAGACTACCTAAGCTAACTATAAGGGTAAGTAGTATAGAAAGACCTAATAATAAATATTCTTAATAACTTAGAATACTAATATTATAATAACTTATACCTAACTAAGGTAATAAGCCTAGTACTAGAAATAATAATAATATTAAATTAAAAACTTATTATAAATATAGACTAATATAGTATATTCTAGACCTCTAAATACGTTAGTAGACTTATATATATATTTAACGCGTTACTAGTAGCTCTTAATAATAATTTCAAAGATAAGCTTATAATAGTATACAAAAATAACGTATACTAGAAGTAAATATTAGATATGCTTATAGATAACCTAAAGGATAGAAACGCTAACTAGCCCATAGTTAGCACTAATAACGCTAACGCTACTTTATATTAGCTTAAAGGTATTAATTTTATCTATAGAAATAATATACTCTATTTCGTTAATAGCGTTAATAGTATAGAGTACTTATATATACTAAAAGTACTAATAAAAGAGGTATTTAAAATAGTATATAATAACTATTTCTACTAAGGTTTCTATAGAATATATTAATGTATAAACTTATCTATATTCGTCTACTACCTTATAAAATACTTAAAAAAATATATATACTACTACCTAGTATACCTATAAAATTATATAGAAAGATATTAACTATATAGTATAATAGAACTAATATAATCCTAAGGTACACCTTTTTATACTATTACTATAGACCTAGTTACCGTACTACTAGTAAGTAAGAATAGAAATAACGTACTTATAATAGTAACCTATAAATAGATAAAGTATATCCTACTAATTCCTAGTAAGACTAATTAGTCTACTATAGAATAGGGAGCTACGCTAATAGAAGCCTTAATAGTGTACGAGTAGGGTATACTAAGAGTAGTTATATTAGATCGAGACTAATATTTCCTTAGTAAACTATAGTAAGCTATATTTAAAAAGACTATAATAAAATACCTTATATTAATAGTATAGTACCTATAGACTAATAGGTAGTTAGAATAAATAAATTAAACTATAGAAATTACGTTATAATATTTCTATAAAGCTAATATAGATATAGACTAGAAAGTAGTATTATCTTATATATAGTTTTCGCTTAATACTACTAAAAGTACTACTACTAGCGTATTACTATTAGAGTAACTTATAGGCTTTAACCTATAAGACCTACTACTAGCTTTAATAGATATGCCTAAACGCGACGTTTAAGCTCTACGCTAGTAATACTATAATATAGTAAAGGAAGCGCTAGCTTTTATAGTAGTTAATATAAAGTACTAATATAATATATACTATAAACTACTACGCCTTAATATAGGTAACTAGGTTATATTCTATCTATATTATAGATATTAAGTATATAGATATTTAAATAGAAAACTTAATACCTAATAGTTATTACTACTAAAAGTTATAGGTAAAATTAGTAATAATACCTACTACCTTAACCTACTAGAGAATATAAAAATATACCCTATAGTATGAGTATTATAACTTAAACTACTACCTAAGGGTATAGATCCTTTTAACTATATATTTAAGTTATACTAAGAACCTATTAACGCTATAGATAAAGAATTTCTACTCTACGAAATTAAGTAACTCTTAGGATAAAAGATAGATAAAAAGATAGGCTAATAATAGTACTTAGTTAGATAGAAAGGATAGGAATCTATCTATAACTAATAGTACTACGAAGAAGACCTTACTAGTATAAAGGATCTTATAAAGAAGTATAATAATAACTACCTAGAAACTCTATAAGAAAGGTAGGATAAAGATAATATTAGATATAAGAAAAAATAGCGTTATAAACTAGTACTAGAAAGGGTAAAAATAGTATAAGGGCTAGATAGCCCCTTAATAGGGAAGGAAGATAAGTCGCCTATCCTAAATTAAGACTCTTAAAGCCCTCCTACTAAAAATAATACTTATAGTATAAGTACTAGGATAAGGTAAAAACTCTTATAAGTTAAAGTACTAGGGCTAAAAGCTATACTAATACTATCTAAATAGGAGTTATAACTTTATAATATATTTTACTTTACTACCTAAACTACTAAATAGTATAGTATTTATATAACTAATACTATATATCTAAGTAATAGAGTAAACTATATTTTTCCTATATTATATTATAAGTCTTCGTTTTTTTTCTTTCTTATACTCTATACTCTATATCTATTTTTCTTTAGTGCTATAGATAATATATAATAGTGTAAAAACCTAATAAAAAATATAATTAATAACCTAACTATATAAAATTAATAACTATACCTACCTCTACCTAAGTCCTATACTCTTACTACTCTCTTACTATAAGATTATAAATACTCTCTTACTTAAACGCGACGTAAACGCCCTCTTACCCTAACGCGACCTAAAAACTTTAAATCCTAAAAACTTTAAATTCTATATATACTCTTAACTATATAATCTTTTATATACTCTATTTAATATAGTACCTACGCTATTTTAATTTCCTACTCTATAGAATAAAGTATAAATTAATAAATATAGAAGGAAACGTACCTACCCCTCTACTAATAATAGGAGCTACTATAAAAAAATAGTAGTAAGCTATATTAGCGCAACTAGCTAAGACTTCGCTAAATATAACTCTAAATCTAACTCTAAATCTAAGGTAATATAAATTAGTATAGCTATATTTACTAACTCTACCTATACTAGAATAACTTATAGAGATAGGAAGGCTACTATAGTAGCTAGATATAGCTTAGGAACTAAAACTAAAACTATATACTAGTAAGAAATTAGTAGATAGGCTATCCTTACTCGCTAAAAAAGGATATTAAGTAACGCTAGCCCTAAGTAATATAAATCTATATACTTTTAGTTTTCTACTATAAGGAGTAAATAAATATATAAAAAAGATAGACCTATACTAATAAGTAGAAAGAGTAGACTTATACTAACTAGATACCTAGATAGTAGACTCTCTAGCTTAAACTAAATAGTACTAAGTAATTATAAATAATATATTAATATAGTATATATTAATAGATTTAGAAAAGACTAAGAATATATAGTATATAAAGCTTATATATTAGCTAAACTATAAGTACTAGTAATAAGCTAAGATAGATAATTTAATATAAACTATAGAAATATACTAGTAATAGGTAATACTAGTAGACGCTATAATATTAATAATAGAAAGTACTAAGAATATAGAAGAATTAGTAAAAGCTTATAAAAATAAAGAAATACGCTAATAACTTAGTAAAGTAGTATAAAAACTTATATAGACTATAGAATTTATAACTAAGGCTATATAATATATAGCTTTATAAGTTATAACCCTAGAAGAATAGTATAATAAAAGTAGCTAGAGATTCTTACTATAGCTACTAAATACCTATATATTATAAGAAGTACGCTAACTACTATAAGTAATAATAGATAAGGTACTAAAAGAAGTTAGAGTAGAGGTAGAAAATGCGTTAGAATAGACTCTCCTAATATATAATATATCTACTAGCTTATTTAGTATAACGCTATAATATATAGTACTAAAAGACTATAGTATAGTATAGGATAAGCTAATAAAAGCCTAGAAGGAGGAAGTTAAAATAAACCTATAAGGATAGATATAGTATAGTAGAGTTAGCTTAACTGAATTAAGCTCTAAGAGAGCCTCGACTAGGGAGTTTAGGGGTATTTAAGCTTATAATCTCGATAGAGATAATAACGAATAAATATAACGGAGGTAGGAACTTTAAGATATAACTTCTACTACTAATAAAGCCCTTAGTACGTAGTTAATTAGTCTAACTAGCTAGTTAAGCTACTATTATTTACTATAATAGTAATAACTATAGTACTAGCTAGATAAGTATATGTAAGTACCTACCTAATATACTATACTATAACTATAAAATATTATAGAAATAATATCTAATATAGTATATAGGATACTACTATATTAGACTTCTAAGTTAACTCTAGGTATAAGATCCTCCGCGAAAGTACTAAAGCCTAGTACTAGTATAAGAGGACTAAAGAATAGTATTTTAGATAAAAATATAGAATAGATACTTAAGTAATAAAAGTAATACTATATATTAGTTATACTATACTTACTCTTAGAGGATATATAATACTCCTAAGTAACGTATTAGAGTAAATAGCTATAGATAAAATATAATATCCTTATTCTATTAATAGTACGCGTACTAACGATAACTAATATCTATATAAAGGTATAGTTCTATACTATAAAATACGCAACTAGCGTATAGGTACTTATTAGATCTAAAGTATCCAGTTATCTAGAATATTTAAAATTAGTAAGTATACTTATAGTAATAGATTTTACGCTACTAGAGATAGATATATACCTCTATCTATAAGTAGGTAAGGGAATAAACGTAGAAGGTACTATTATTAATAAAGATAGTAAGAAAGTAGAAATACTATTATTACTTAGAATAAGGAAATAGTAAAACGATTTTTTTAGCTAAACTACTATATAGATAATAGGGGAAACTTTCTATTATATAGAGTTTATACTAAGCTAGGTAGTAATACTAGGAGGCCTAACTATTACTAAGATTACTAATAATCTAGACGCCTATATAGTACTAGAAGGATTAAAGATAGGTATAAGATATAAACCTATTATAAACCTAATACTACTTAGATAATAATATATAGGCGACCTACTAAAGTAAACTAAACTAGCGTAGATAACTACTATAAATTAAAAGTTTAAAGAGAACTAGCTTATTAATTTCTATATTAAGTATTTTAAGGACGCGTTTAATACTACTAATACTTATATTCGCGTCTAAGCCTAAGGTATTATAGAATAAATAAATAACTTAGAAGTCCTAGAGGACCTTTTTAACCTAAAGTTATTATAGCTTTTACTAAGTAACTTAAAAAGATAGTTATAGAATAGTTCTACCTTAAGACTATTAAATAATATTAGCTATTAAGTAAACCTACTTATTTAACTTAACGAAAATATAGTAGTAGTTTACGCTAGGCTAGTACTATCTCGTATAACTAAAACTACGCTAAAAAAAGCTCTTAAAAAAGAGGAAAGTATAGATATAAATTACCTAGATTAATAATACCTAAAGCGAGAGAATAGACGATTTAGATAATAATAATAACCTATTTACTCTATATAGTAAAGAGATTATTACCTAGCCTAGCCTAATTATAGATAACTTTAACGTTAATACTAATAAACTTAGTATAGAAGCTAATATAAAAACTAATACTAATACTAATAAACTTAGCATAAAAGCTAACCTAAATATAGATAAACCTAGTAATACTAATACTAATAAGCTTAGTATAAATAAACCTAGCGTAGAGAAATTAGGAATACTACTAGTAAAATATAAAGGCGTAGAAAATAGTAACTATAGCGTAATAGAAGGAGATACTACTAGCCTAAAATAACTAAAAGCCTCTACCTATATTAAGTTTAAAGATTTCCTAAATTACCTAATAGATTTTATAGAATAAGAGTTAATAGAGTATAGAAATAATAAAGTAGACTACTTAGGATACTCTAGATTTACCTTTAGAGAAGTAATATAGTCCCTAAATAACCGTAAAAATAAATACTAGCGCGATAAGCACTACTACCTATACTATAGAAAGACTAGAAACCTAGGCCTACTCTAGCTTTATAATATATTAAAGGGAAGGAAGGCGCTATAAAAGGATATATTTAAGGATACTTATAAGAATAGTAATAAATTAGAGGGTTACCTAGAATAAATCCTAGTTTTCTTATAACTTAAATACCTATAGTAATAACTTTAGAGTAATAGTACTTATACTAAACTCCTAAAATACTATATAGATTATAAAAGTAACTAATAGTAGTATAGTTATTAGATTTAAAGGCTACTTAGAAAGATTAATATAATTAATAGGATTAATTAAATTAATTAATTATTCTATCTATTATCTACTCTTTCTACTACTCTTAATATACTTTAGAGAGTTCTTTAATTACTCTTATACCCTAAGGTCCCCCTTTATTAAGCTAGTATATTACTTAATTACAGCTCTCCTATTAAAGAGATACCTATAGTTAAGCTAGTATAGTATAGTTTAATTTAGCTCGCTTAGCTAGTAGCGCGTATACGCGCGTACCTATCTCGATTACTATTATAATTATTATCTAATCTAATATACCCCCTTAGCTAAAAACTATTTATTATTAGCTAGAGCTAATATTATTAATTTAAGCTAGTCTTATATCTCTTCTAGCTAAGGTTAGGCGTTATCTAGAGTTAACTAGTATTATTCTACTAGCCTAAGTTATTTAAGGAATTTAGTCTATTTATTTAATAGTAATACCTTTATAAGTCTATCTATAATTATCTTATCTATTTATATATACTAAATCTATAGCGTTCTATTTAATACTTCTTATCTAAGCTAGTAGTTATAGATATTAATATACCTTAGCTTAGTTTAGAGCTTAGCTATTTCTTTAGTAACTAGTTAGATAGTCTATATATTATTATATTTAATTATAATTAGTAAGTTAAGTTAAGTAACCTTAAGTTCTTATAGGAGTTATAATATAAAAATAGCTTCTTTTATAACTTATAAGAGGGGTAATAGTTTAGCTTTAGTAGTTAAAGTAGTTACTATATCTTATTTACTTACTCTCTATACTATAAGGCCTCTAAATAGTTTAATTATATATTCTTATAAGCTCTTATAGTCTAGGGTATTATTAGTAAATAAGGTATTACTAGCTACTTTAAGTATTTCTCCTTTTCCTATTTCTAATGCTTATACCTACGTAGATTTAAGATAGAGGAGTACTCTATTAGTAGTATTTTAATACTTAGTACTTAGGTTTACGAGAAACTATACTAGGTATAAGGTAGTAAAGGCTATATCTAGTCTAGTAGTTACTATAGTAAAGAGTAGTAAGCTAATTTTACGTTAATACTTATTAATCTTAGATAGAGTAGCTAGTTCTTCTTATAGTATTAGTTTAATAGTAGCTATTAGTATATTATATTATTAGTTAATCTTAGTAGCTAGCCTTTAAATTTTATTAATATATAAAGCCTATAAGAGTTATATAAGCTTCTAGTCTTAGTTTTAAGTTACTTTAATACTAAGGAACTACTTTAAATTACTTCCTCTAGTAATTAAGTATCTAGTTTTAAGTAGAGCGATAGCTTTCTCTACTTTATCTTTTCTATACCTATAGTATACGATTATAATATTATCTATATAGAAGAATATAATTATACTATCTTTTATTATATAGTATAGTTTATATAATATTATACTAAACCTATATTCTCTTAGTATCTTAGTAAGCTCCCTTTACTATAGGAGTAGAGAAATCTAGAGTCTATATAGAGCTTTCTTAACTTATTACTTCTAGCTTTTAATAGCCCTAGGGTATTCTTATATATACTTCTCTATCGATATTTACGTATATAAATATATTTATAATATTATATTATTTAAGTTCTAGATTATATTTAGTAGCTAGTACTATAAGTATTTAAAATAAGTAGCTAGCTAGCGTAGTAGTATAGGTATCTTAAGACGTAATATCTTACTATTAGTCTCCTCTAATAACTAGTCTCGCTTTATATTTAAGTAGCTAGTAATTCTAGTCTAGTTTATATATATATACCTATATATAGTTAAGTATTTACTACCTAGACTATTTAATTAGAGTAGCTTTTATTTCCTCCTAAGATTTTATCTACTTATAGCTTTTAAGATAGTCTTTTTTAGCTTCCTTAAATAGCTTATATAGTAGATAGCTCTCTAGATTCGAGTAGGCCTTTAGTAGTAGTAGTAGCTAGTTTAAGTATAGTATAATACCTCTAGTAAGTAGTCTCTTTATTTAAGCTTTATTAATAGTAGTTCTATTAAACTACCTAAAGCTCCCTCCTTATATACTAGCTATAAAGGTAGCTACCTATAGAACTATTTTAGCTAAGCTTAGTTCCCTCTTATTATAAGTAATTAATTAAGTAAGAAACGCTACTAGTAGTAGCGTTAGTAGTAGCGTAGGATATACCTCTATTATCTTTTATCTATACTTATATCTTAGATAAGGCTTATACTAGTCTACTAGAGTTATAGTATCTTCTTTATAGAAAGACTTAGTTTTAGTTTATAATATAGCTAGTAGCTCTATAGATCTTACCTATACTATAATCTCTTTAAGAGTATTATATATTAAGTTATCTATAAGATCTTCCTTTTTTCTATTAAAGATAGTCTCTTTATTAAATACTATATCTCTTATACTAATAACTCTTCTAAGTAATAGAATCTATATATAATAGATATTTATTAACTAGTATCTAATAAGATAACTAATCTATACTTTTAGATTAAGCTATTATAGCCTTAACTTACCTTAATAGGTATTATTAGTTATTATAAAGGCTTTATAGCTATATACTTTTAGATAAGATTAGTTTAGCCTTTATAGACTAGTAATAATTCTATTTAGTCTAGCTTCCTAGGTAAAGAATATTTTATATAGTAATCTCTACTTATTTAAGTAATTTAGTATTTAGTTATATAGGTATATAGTAGCTTAGTTGATTTCTAGCTAGAGCTCCTATAGGAGATTAGCATCTAACTATATTACTTAAGCCTTCTCCTTAATAATACCCCCTAAGCGTTTAGCTCCTCTATTTTAGACTTATATATCTAGAGTATAGGGCTTAACTTTAATTCCTATTATTATTAAGTACCTTAGTACTTTAGGTTTAACTATTACTATCTTATTATTAGCCTTAATTACTTTAATAGTAATATTAAATTAAGTTTAAAGAAACTTAACTAGTATTTTAAGTAGTAATATAATTAACGCTATAGTTTAATTACCTTTAAAGTAGAAGTCCTAGATAAAGCGAGAGTATTAGTCTATTATAATTATTTAACTCTTTTCCTTATTTAAGCTATATTTATAGTTATAGAAATCTAGGGCTAGTTACTCTCCTAGTCCTTTATTAATTAACTAAGGCTCTTACTATATCTATCTCTTTAACTTAGTATATCTATATATATTATATTATACTATTATAATACCTATAATCCTTACTCCTTATAATTATTAGATAAGATATTTAATTACTAATAGCCTTAGATAGCCTAATCTCTTATACTAGAGTAGTGTAGTAGCCCTCTTTAATCTAATTATCTTAGAGTAAAATACTATAGTAGTATTCGCTTCTAGGCTTAGTTTTTTAATAACCTACTACCCTTAAGTTCTTTAAGGATAGCTATAATAGAGTTATCTTACCTATATAGTATTATTAGTTTATCTTTATTATCCTACTAGATTCCCTACCTTCTAAGTAGCTAGAATAATATAAGATTATAGAGAATATCTAGGTACTAAGCTACTCCTTTAAGTAAGAGTATTTATAATAGGCTATTTTAATAGTATCCTCTTACTTATACTATACTATATCCCTTAATCTAGATTCTTATATTATCTACCTATATATAGTCTCCTAGTATTAGAGGACTAATATACTTAAAACGTAACTTATTATTAGATATATATATTATAGATCCTAAGTTAAGTATAAAGTAGTTCTTAGGTTTATACTAGTTAGGTTAGCTAGTATTAAATATAGACTAGGCGATCCCTTATTTAATAGTTAATATTACTCGGCCTTCTAGTTATTTAAGTGTAGGGTTAGGAGTTTAGGATTCTTTTATTTATAACTATATCGCGATATAAGGCTTTTTAGGATCTAATTAGTTAATTATCCTTTTTAAGCTCTTATTAGACTTTAGTCTTAACTATACTAAGTTTAATATAGCTTAATTTAGCTTAAACTATTTAGGTACTAGCTTAGTATAGGTATAGTAGTAGTTCTTAAGTTTATAAGTTAGTTACCTATAAGTAAGGTATTCTTTACTAGTACTCTTAAGAGTTTAATTACTTATTTAATTAGTTACTTATAAATAATTCTACTAAGGTCTCTCCTAGCTACCCTATAATAAGGTAGATAGTACTCTATTATCTAATATACTAGAGGCATCCTTCTATATATCCTAGTCGTCTTTACTACTAGTTATATATACTAACCTAAGAGCCTTCTACTACTTTAATAGAGGATAAGATTAGATTATATAGTCTTAGAAGAGTTTTATTATCTCCTTTCTATATATAGTTAATCTATTTACTTTAGGACTAGAGAAGGTTATTACCTACGTAGAGGCGACCTTTTAAATAGCGCCTAGAAAGTCTTTTAATATATCTTAATTATTTTATACCTTACTTACTCTTTCTATTTTAGTAAGAGTAGTAGCCTAATTATACTTAGTTAGCTATATATCCTAATTATTTAGAGATCTTATAGGCTTTAGAGCCGCGTAGTACTTTTATTATACTTTATTACATTACTTATCTAGATCTATACCAAGTATATCTCTTAGGTTCTTAACCTATATCTTAATTAATTAATTAAGCCTATAGTAGCTTAGGTAAAAGTATAAAGCTATAGTCTTAATTATATAGTTTACTACTTTATTTAGTTCTTCCTTCTCTTCTTTATATAACTTATATTTAAGTTAGAAAGTAACTATTTATTTCGTATATAGTTTATTATCCTCCTTAAAAGCTTTAAGGCTAGCTAGTAATAGCTTCGATTTTTATATTAGAGCTTAAGGTATTACTACTAACTATATTCTTATTAGAGAGTCTAGAGTCGTACCTAACTAGGTAGATTATAATACTACCTAGCTAGAGGCGCCTATAATAGCTATTACCCTAGCTAGCTCGTAGTTACTAATATCTAGTTCAATAGGAGTTACTAGTTTTAGAGTTAGTTTAGTAATATCGTCTAGATTAATAATAGGCTAGATATTAAGTAGGTTATAACTTATCTTAAGTTAATAGTACTATACTAGCTAGCTATTATAATCTATAAGGACTACTATAGCGTCTTAGTTTAGTAAGTAGCTTATATTAAGCTTAGTTAAGGGTTATAAATATTAAAGTTTAGTAGAGCGTACTAAGGGCTAATTATAGAGCGCGCTAGTTGGGATTAGCTAATTAATAGAAATTAGGTCTACCTAAATTCTATATATAGGTATTAATTAGCTTAACTTAGCTTAATACTTAATTTAATACTTAGGTTTAGTATAAGGTAATAAGACTCTTAATTATTAGATTTAATAGTTACTTAAAAAGATTAATATAATTAATAGGATTAATTAAATTAATTAATTATTCTATCTATTATCTACCCTTTCTACTACTCTTAATATACTTTAGAGAGTTCCTTAATTACTCTTATACCCTAGGATCCCCCTTTATTAAGCTAGCGCGTTACTTAATTATAGCTCTCCTATTAAAGGGATATCTATAGTTAAGCTAGTATAGTATAGTTTAATTTAGTTCGCTTAGCTAGTAGCGCGCGTGCGCGCGTGCCTATCTCGATTACTATCGCGATTATTATCTAATCTAATAAATATTTAGTAATAGGTAGTAGTTCTTTATTATAATATTATTAAGTTTCCTAAAGTTAATATATACTTAAGGTAGCTCTTATTTCTTTAGTATAAATAATATTAGGTAGCCTACTAGTAATATTAATTCCTATATATAACCTCTTATAAGATTTTTCTTAATATAGTCTCTAAGTATCTTTAGCTCTTATTCTAATAGTCTATATATAGGTCTAGAAGTTAGTTCCTTTTCTTCCTATAGTATAATTATATAATCCTAGGGTTAATACTTTAGTAGAGAGTTTTCTTCTATTCCTTCTATAAAGAGGTAACTAAATTCTATATACTATTATAGAATATTAGGAGTTACATATTTCTCTAATACTCTTACTTTATAACCTAATACCCTATTAGTATCTATAGAAGTAACTATACTTTTATTATATATTAGTTACGAAGTAGTTAATTTATAAATTATCTTCTTATCTAATATCTTATTCTATTAATATATAGGCTTAGATCTATATATATCTTTATAGTATATCTATAAGAGGTTCTAGTATTTCTAATTAACTCTAGGATTAAACTCTTATAATTATAGTAGTTCTAAAATAATATCTTTACTAGCTAAGGCTAGGATATCTAGGTATATTTCTATAGTTCTTCCTTAGATAGTAAGTATTATAGTTATTTTATATATTACTACTAGTTCTCCTAGTATAGCTTTCCTATTCGCGATATAGACTAGATAGGGATACTCCTTCTCTATAGGTTTAAGTCTCGCTTATTATACTACGTTTAGTAATATAAAGTTTATAAATAATCCTAAATCTAATAATACCTTTATCTATTATACTCCTACTATAACTAGGAGTTTAATAAGTTTTTCTACGTTAATAGTATTATATCCTTATTTATTAGGTACTTATCTAAAAAAGACTTATCTTATTTATACTCTCTTCTTATAAATCTATATAGGATCTTAGCTTCTTTATATTATTTATACGCGTCCTATAGATAGTACTACTAAATTATATATATATATCTTCTATTAATTAATATATTATTTATAGTTTCGTCTATAGTTAATACTCTAGTAAAATATCCTATTTATCTTTTATCCTATAGGTATTATTCACAAGTTACTTTTTTATATTTATTCTAAAACTATTTATACTTAGATTTCCTTATTAGGAAATATCCTAAGTTTATCTTATCTAAATAGTATATAAGATATTTATTATAGAAGTACTATATCTATAATAGTAGTAGGTAGTTTAGGTTTTTATAATATAACTAATATTATAGGATCCTTATAATTAGTATATTAGATATATTAAGTAGTTTATAAGCTTCTTATATAAATAAGTCTAGTTATAATCTATAATAGATACTATATTCTATTTATCCTTTATCTTACTAATCTTTAATTAAGTAGTAGCTATCTACTAGGTTCTAGATTTCTCCTATAAATCTATCTTATACTATTACGTCTTCGCGCTATAGTTCTAGGGTTTCTATTAGTATATAATATCCTATAGACTCTAGCTTAGTATCTTCTATATTATTATTACTTTTCTTACCTTCTAGCTCCTATTTATCTTAATTAGAGTCTAGGTAATCCTAAACTATTAGTAGCTTTATTCCTAGGTAAGGGTGTATAGTACTATTATAGTAATATCCTCCTCTACTATTCTAATATAATCTTTCTCTACTAATAAGTACTAAGAAACTAACGTTCTTTTTTCTTATATTTCTTCTCTTAAGGTAGTTATACTTATACTTATTATCTATAAGTTCCCTTTTAAGGCGTCTTTATATATTTTCTATATATAGCTTATCTTCTACGCGTTATTTATCTAGAGTTAGATATCCTAGGTCTTCGAGTTCTTAGTCTTATAGTTGAATAGCTTTCCCTTTATTTAGTATCTTATATACTACTTCCTATTCTTCCTTAGTATTATTACTTTACCCTTTAATTATATTAAGAGATTAGTCTATAACCTAGTATCTCTTACCTATCTATCTCTTAGCTTTATTCTTTAATTAGTAGTCCTTTAATAGGTAGCCTAGTTTACTACAATTATAGTAGATTCTTATTTCCTTACTATTATCTAACTTCTTAGAGTAATAATCTTATATTTATCCTCCTTAGGTTATATTATCAATATATATATTATTAAGTTAAAAATACCTATAATTACTACTAACCCTAGGTACCTTTATAACCCTCTAGTATCTATAGTTTAGTTAGTATTTCTTTTTTTCGTGTATATAGGTTAGTATAGTATACTTATCTTTTACTTTAAGGTGAAATTCGTATAAGTAATTATTAACTCTAATTAACTCTTTAACTAGTTTATTAAGGTTATTAATTATAGCTCTACTTCT
>JAJTIZ010000362.1:0-16505 GCA_021365335.1 Phaeosphaeriaceae sp. PMI808 | reverse complement strand
TAGTTAACTAGGCTTATAGTAGCTTAGATAAAGGTGCGCTACTATAGTCTAATAATATAGTTTACTACCTTACTTAGTTAATCCTTTTCTTCCTTATATAGTTTATATTTAAACTAGAAGATAGTCGTCTATTAGGCGTATATATTATATCCTCTTTAAATACTTTAAAGCTATCTTAAGAGAGCTTAGATCTCCTTATTAGTAGACCTTAAGTAGAGGCTAAGAGTATTCTTATTAGAGTATCTAAGGCCGTACCTAAAGCGTATAGATTACTATATTACTAGACTAGAGGTACTTATAGTTGTAGTAACTACCTTAGGCTTATAATTAGTAATATCTAGCTCGATAGGCGTACTTAGTTTCGTTATTAGTTTAGTAGTATCGTCTAGATTAATAATAGGCTAGATACCTATTAGATTATAGATTATCTTAAGTTAACGATACTACGCTAGCTAGCTATTATAATCTATAAGGATTACTATAGCGTTATAGATTATTAATTAACTTATCTTAGTTTTAGTTAGGTTACTTAATTAGTTAAGGTAGTAAGACTCTTAATTATCGGATTTAAGATAGGTGTATAGTATAGGAATAAGGTATATAATAAAAGACTATAATAATAATATAGTAAATAAATAATTAATTATCTATAAACGCTCTTAATTATTATCTATTAATATTCTACCCCTCCTATCTACTATACTTTCTACTAGTTTATATATCTATATCTATAGAGCTTATTAAGGTCTCTTAGTTTAGAGAGTAGAGATCTACTTATCTCTATTATATAGTTAAGCTAGCTTAATATAGTTATTTAATAGTACTAGTTCTACGTAGGCTTATCTATAATACTATAAGCTATTAGATATTAGCTTTACTAGTTATATTAGCTATATTAGCTATACTAGCTATAATCTTAGGTATAGTCTCGGATAGTCTTATAATAATACCTTCTTTTTCTAGTATAGATACCTATAGTTAAGCTAGTATAGTATAGTTTAACTTAGCTTACTTAGCTAGTAGCGCGCGTACGCGCGTGCCTATCTCGATTACTATCTCGATTACCTCGCGATTATTATCTAATCTAATAAATAGATTAGGTTAGGTTAGAGTTATACGGGCTCTAGGTTTAGGTTAGGTTAGTATAGACTTAGGCTAGTAAATAGGTTAGGGGTACCTATTAATAGGTTAGGTTAGGTTAGAGTTATATAGACTCTAGGTTTAGGTTAGGTTAAAGTTCCTACCCTTCTAGGTTAGATTAGGTTAGGGTTGTATAGGCCCTAGGTATAGGTTTAGTCGAACCTAGTACTAGTGTAGGTATAGGTTAGGTTAGGGTACCTATTAGGTTATATAATATTATATAATATTATAAGTATTAAGTATTTTATATATACTATAATTATTCGCTATAATAATACAATTATACTTATTAGTAAAAATAAAATAAATTATATTTAATACGAAATATATATTACTTAGACCTAAGGTAACCTAGTCTATACTAACCTAACCTAAACCTAGAGCCTATATAACCCTAACCTAACCTAACCTATTACTAGTACTAACCTAGTAAACTTAGGTTAGGTTAGGTTAGGTTATTATATAATCTAATCTAACCCTAACCTAACTCTTACCTATTTACTAGCTTATATAGACTAGGTTACCTTAGGTCTAAGTAATATATATTTTATATTAAATATAATTTATTTTATTTTTACTAATAAGTATAATTATATTATTATAGCGAATAATTATAGTATATATACAATACTTTATACTTATAATATTATATAATATTATATAACCTAATAGGTACCCTAACCTAACCTATACCTATACTAGTACTAGGTTTAACTAAACCTATACCTAGGGCCTATATAACTCTAATCTAACCTAACCTAGAGGGGTAGGAACTCTAACCTAACCTAAACCTAGAGTCTATATAACCCTAACCTAACCTAACCTATTAATAGGTACTCCTAACCTATTTACTAGCCTAGACTAGTTAAAGAATATAGATCTATCTTTACTTTACCTATTTACTATATACCTATATATAGCTCTCTATCTAGAAGAGTAAGCTAACTAATACTAATTAGTCTATTAATAGGTAAACTACTGTATATATAGATATATAGAGAGGAATACCTTTAATAGTATAGATTAGTAAGGAGGCTTTTTATATAGAAGAGGTTTTCCTCCTCTATATAATAAAACCTAGTTTATATAAGGAAGAATTAGCTAACTACCGCGTACGTAGCTACGTAGAGGAGAGCCCTCCTCCTCTAGATCGTATAGTTACCAACGCGAGAAGAAGGACTATACACTACCGCGTGCGTAGCTACGTAGAGGAGAGCCCTCCTCCTTTAGATCGTACGGTTACCGACCCCCCTACCCCCTCTTCACCCATTAACCTATGCTACTCACCTGCGCGCCGCCCGTCCACCTACGCGCTGCCTATCCACCTACGCGCCGCCTACCCACCTACGCGTCGCCTACCTACTAATAATCCTCCCTCTACGTATAACTTCGTACGAGGAGCTTATATAGAAGACCTAGATCTTAGTAGTAATACTATAGAGGGAGGTAGACCTTAGTCTCCTTATAGACCGCCTTAATATATTAACAGTCCCTATATAGGTATAGTAAACCTTATACGTAGTAGAGACTATTATCTATATATAAATAGGGTATACTATAGAGAGGATTTTAGAGAGGACTTTAAGGGATAGATAGTATAGTTATTAGATTTACGGGTACCTTTAATAGTTTACCTTAATCTAGATAATAATATAATTATAGTACGTAGTAAAAAGATAATTAATAATATATAGTAATAAATTGAATTAATTAATTACTCTATTCTCTCCTTCTTTAATCGCTCTACTACTCCTCTATATACTCGTCTCTACCTAGTATACTAAGGTTTACTAGTATAGATAGTAGAGATCTATTATCTTAGTTATTATAGTTCGGCCCTATACTATTAGATTATAATATAATAGTCTACTATATTTAGTATAGATTAATAGAATTTAGGTATACCCGATTTCTATTAATTAGCTCGCTTAGCTATTAGTATAGCGCTAGCGTGTAATCGTTAGATCGCTCTATCGCTAGATCGCTCTATCGTATATCTAATATACCCCTTTAGCTTAATAACCCTTATTAAGCTAGACTAAGTATACTAGATAAGTTTATAGTATTAAGTTAAGTCTAGATTTCGTTAAGAGGTACCTTATAAGTTACTTAGTACTCTTTTACCTCTACTAGTCTAAGTTAGGTTAAGAACCTCTCCTACTTATTTCCTAGGAGTACCTTTATAAAGCTATTAGTAGTTATCTCTATTAATAGAGTATATTAGACCTTAATTAGCCTACTAATACCTCCTATCTTAGCTAGTAGTTATAGATATCTACGTACCTTAGTTTAGTCTAGAGTTTAGCTAGCTCTTTAGTTATAAGCTAGATTATCTATATTATCGTACTAGATAGTAATATAGCGCGTAGGTAGCTTAACTTATAGCTTATCGAGTAGTCTTAACGTAAATATCGCCTCTTTAGCTACTTGCAATAGAGCTAAAAGTTTAGCTTTAGTAGTTAATATTATAATAGTATCCTACTTATTAGCTCTCTACGCAACTAGCCTATTAAAGAGCTTAATTATATATCCTTAGGAGCTCCTTCTATCTATTATATTGTTAGTAAATAATAATTACTAGCTACTTGAAGTAAGTCTCCTCTACTAAGCTATAGGGCTCTCTATCTCGTAGCTAATAGGTATATAATTACCTAGTTAGTAGGTCTTAGTACTCTATACTAGGATTAGAGAGGAATTAGCTAGCTATAATATAGAAAGCTATATCTAGACGAGTAGTAACTATAGTAAATAGGAGTAAGCTAATTTTAGCTAGTACTTATTAATCTTAGATAGCGTTACTAAGCTAGTATAAGGCTTAAGCTTAGAGGTAGCTATTAGAGTATTATAGTAGATATCTCGTTTATCTATAAGCTAGTTTATCTTATTAATATATATAGTCTATAGGAGTTAGATAAGGTTTACTCTCTATTCTAGATAATCTCTATACTAAGGAACTATTAGAGATCTACTTCTCTAGTAATAGTATATTTCTCTTTTAGGAGATTAGTTACTTACTCTACTTCCTTAGTCTTCTTTTTATTATAGGCTATAATAATATCGTCTACGTAGAAGAAGATAATAATACTATCTTTTACTATATAGTATAGCTCGTATAGTACTATCTAGAAGCCTATTCTTTTAAGCGTAGTAGTAAACTCTTTCTACTATAGTAGAGGTAAGATTTATAGACTATATAGAGCCTTTTAGACCTAAAAGATAGTCCCCTTCTTCTAGTATCCCTTTAGTATCTTTATATAGATCTCTCTATCTATTATAGCGTAGATAAAGGCGTTAGTTACGTTATACTACTTTAGTTTAAGGTTGTATTTAGCTACAATCGCTATAAGCGTCTAGAAGGAGCGCTAGCTAGTATTATAGCGTAGGTATCTTATAATATAATATTTCTTTACTAGTCTCTACGTACTACTAGTCGGGCTTTATACTTAATAAACTAGTAGTATTTATCTAACTTATAGGTATAAACCTATATATAATTAAGTATCTACTAACCTAATTATTTAATTAGTTTAGCTAGTACTTTAGTCTATAATCTTATCTACTAATAGCTAGTTATATAAGCTTATTTAGCTTCTTTAAATAGTTTACCTATTAGATAGTTATCTAGATTTATTTAGTAGGTTAGTAGAGGTAGGAGTTAATTGAGATAGAGCTTTAAGCCTATTACGAGTAATCTTTTTATCTTTACTTTATCTATTAGCTCTCCTCTATATTTTCTAATATTTCCTACCTAAGTACCTACTATAAAAGCTACTACCTATAGAATAGTTTTAGATAAACCTTATTTATTATAGGGATTTATTATAGGTATTAACTACTCTTAGTTTAAGCTAGTTTCGGATGTCTTATCTAGTATTAGACCTAGCTAATCTCTAGCTATTAATCGAGCTAGTAGTACTACTAGTAGTAGTAATAGTAGTAGAGTCGAATAGTAATCTCTAATCTTTCTTCCTTAATAGTAGCTAGGTAGGTCTACTTTATTACTTTTAGTTAACGTATCTAGTTTAGTATCGTCCTTATAGAAAGACTCTATTTCTAGCTAATAAGTCGCGTTAGGAGCTTAATAGTTCTTATATAAGTAGTAATCTCTTCTAGTGTTTAATGTATAAGATTATCTATTAGGTCCTCTATTTTACGTTAAAGATTATATACTTATTAAAGATAATATCTTAAGTACTTATTACCTTAGCTATAGATAGTACCTATATCTAGTAGATATTTAATAATTAGTATCTAACTAGGTATCTAATCTAGGCCTTTAGGTTAAGGCGTTATAGTCTTAACTTACTATAGTGGTATTATTAGTTATAGTAAAGGCTTTACACCTATATACTTTTAGATAAGCTAGGTTTAGCTTCCTCTATAATACTATAATTCCTTAATTATAAGCTACTCTAGTAAAGAAGGTCTTATATAGCGTTTTCTAGTTATTTAAGTAACTTAGTATTTAATTATAGAGGTATACTCTAGTACGTATAACTTCTAGCTAGAGTTCCTATAGTAAGTTGCGTTAAGCTATATTATACGTGATTTCTCCTTATTAATACCTCTAGTACGCTCTACTCCTCTATTTTAAGCTTATATGTCTAGAGCTAATAGTTTAATAGTAATACCCTACGAGCTTAGCTACTACTAGACTTCTAGCTTTACTATTATAATCTCGTTATTAGCTTTAATTATTTTAACTAATATATTATACTAGTTCTTTAAGAAGAGAATAAGGTTTATTAGTATCTTAATAATTGACTTCGCTAGTCGGTTATCTATAAAGTAGAAGTCCTACTATAGTCTAGAGTACTAGTTAGTAGCTAGTATCTAGCTCTTTCTTTAGTAACGTTTTGTAATTTATATAAGTGGAAATTAATTGCAATTCTCTCTCTAGGGCCTTTATTGTTTACTCGTAGCGTTCGGTTAATCTACCTCCTTATTTTAGCTCTACTATACGCGTTACATTTAATAGTAGTTACTCCTTTAACGCGTACCCCTTAAGCTTACTAGATAAGGTACTTAATTACTACTAGTCCTAGATAGCCGAGTCTCTTATACTATAGTAGTATAGTTACTCTAGCTAATTAAGGCTTGTAGGTATAATGCGACGCTTCTTATATTAGATAAAACTTAAGTACCTACTAGCTATAGATCTTAGTAAGGTCTCTAATTATCTACCTATCTAGCTTATTTAGGGTTATAGGTTCTACTTAGGTATTCTACTATATTCCTCTCTACTAGAGTAGTTGAAATAAGACTAGGTTATAGAGGATATCTAGGTATATAGCTACGTTATATAGAGCTAGTCTATTTTCCTTAGATCGACTTTTTAATATTAGGTTAATAGACCTATATCCTTTTACCTATATCTTTATATTACTAGCCTATATATAGTTATCCTACTAAGGTAGGCGATAGTTATAGACGCGATCTAGGTTATTTATAATATAGTAGGTCGAGCCTAAGTCGAGGATAAAGGAGTTTTAGAGTAGGTATTTATTATAGTTATTTATTATAGTAAGAGTAACTTTAGAGATTTTCTAGCTATCTAGTCACTTATCTTGGATATTAGGTATTAGAGTCTATAATTACTTAATGCGAGGTTTTATCTATCCTCTAATTAGCCCTTAAAGTATAGTATTATACTTGCGCTTATAGTTAATAAGCTCTTATTAAGTCTTATTTAGGATCTACTACTTAGGTACCTTATCTAGGTAGATATAGTAGTAGTCCTATATATTATATAATCTACTATAAGTAGGGTAATATACTCTATCTACTATAGTTATATCTTAATCGTAAGATCGTTTAACGTCCGCATTTTCTCTATATATCTATTAATTATAGGTTTTACCCTAGTTTTTAAGTAGCGCGCTATCTATAATAGAGGCGTCCCTTATATTACCCTAGGTAGTAGTACTACTAGTAGTAAGAGATAAGGTGTTATCAACTATAAAAGCAGCCTTATATTTCCCTAATCTAAGAGAATAATTCACTATTATATACTCTTAGTAGCGTTTTATTATCTCCTTCTAGTTTATACTAGGTAAAAATCGTCTATAGTCCTAAAAGGTCGTTAACTATATAGGTACTACTTTATTAATAGATACTAGGAAGTCTTAAGTAATTACGTTAATTTATAATAGCTCTACTACTTAGTACGTTTTAGCCTTAGTAGTAGCGTAGTTATACTTAGCTAACTATATATCCTAGTTTAACGTACTTCTTATAGGCTTAAGTAAGTTAAGATACCTATTATAAGCTTATTCTTATTTAATATACTTATCTATACTAATAGGTTATTTTAGGTTAGTTAGCTACTATTATAGTAACTAGTCTAGTAGGTAGTACGTGCGTAGTAGATGTAGCGAGACTAAGGATTAGATAAGCGTAATAATATACTAGATACTCGCCTACTCCTTTTCGTACTCGTATTAATTACTATAGTATTACTTAGCTAGAATCTTATAGTATTCGAGGTCCTCTTTAAAAGCTTTAAGACTAGTAGTTAAGAGTTTAGATTATCTAGTTGGATTCTAAATATTTATAGCTAGTATATAGTTAGTAATTAATAGAGCTCTAACTGCGTCTAGTTTCTAGATTAATAGAGTAATTATATCTAGGTTAATCTTATCCTAAACGTTATACACTATACATCTAGATTAAAGCTAAGTAATCTATATAGTATAGTCTATATCGCTCCTTAGTATTACTATCGGATCGCGTTGTAATATATAGGCTATTTTGCGTTAATTAATTAACTTAATTTAGTTAAGATAGTAAGACTCTTAATTATTAGATTTACGGGTGCCTTTAATAGTTCACCTTAATCTAGATAATAATATAATTATAGTACGTAGTAAAAAGATAATTGATTAATATGTAGTAATGAATTGAATTAATTGATTACTCTATTCTCTCCTTCTTTAATTACTCTACTACTCCTCTATATACTCGTCTCTACCTAGTATACTAAGGTTTACTAGTATAGATAGTAGAGATCTGTTATCTCGGTTGTTATAGTTCGGCCCTATACTATTCGGATTGTAATGCGATAGTCTACTATATTTAGTATAGATTGATAGAATTTAGGTATACCCGATTTCTATTAATTAGCTCGCTTAGCTATTAGCGTAGCGCTAGCGTGCAATCGTTAGATCGCTCTATCGCATATCTAATAGATATCTTCTCTAGATAGGATATACTCTTTAAGATAATTATAGATAGAGGCCTAGAAAATAAAGGACTAGTTATAGATTTAACCTAGTTATATAGTATCTAAAGGGTTATTAGTAGTATATACTACTTCTAAAGCTAAGGAATAATTAAAAGAGGATATAAGGAATTGGTTATAGCCCTTAGAAAGATTAAAGAAAACTAGGTAGATAACCTACTATAAGTACTATAGGCTAATTAGGTTATAGTAAAGTATAGTATAGGAGAAACGCTAATATATCTTATATATAGCTAGGAATAAGTCCTACCTATTAAGCTCTATATTCTAATATAGTAAATATTACTATAGTTAGAAGTTAGAGATACTCTTATACTAATAGCCCTCTAAGTATAGTAGTTTAATAAATAAGATAATTAGCTTTAAGAAGCTATTAATAGGATAATTAGGCTAAGAGAAGAAGGTAAAGAATAGTTTAATACTAAGAAGATATTACGCGCTATAGGTATATCTAAGAGAATATTAGTACTTATATAAGATTTATTTAGTAACTAGAATAAGTTAAGATAATAGAAGCTATAACTAAGATAGAAAGGCCTATATTAAGTAATATAGGTATACCTATTAGGTTAGTACTAGCTTATAGACTTAAATAGTATAATATTTAGAAGTTATACTCTAGACGCTAGGATAGTAGAGTTTTACTAAAGAAGCTAATAGGAATTATTAGATATTCTAGATAAATTAATACCTAAACTAGAGGATATAGAAATAGGGAATAAGGAAGTAGGAAGCTTATAGAAAAACTTAGAGTTACCTAAGAGACTATCTAAAGAACTATTACTAGCTAAACTAACCTTTAGGTACTAAAGTTAATATATATAAGAAAAATATAGATAATACTTACTAAACCTAATAATAACCTACTAGCTATAAGTAGTATAAATTCTAGCTTAGAGAGTAGAGTTTAACTTAGTAGACTTTAAGTTCTTTAAAAATAGAGAGCTAGATAAGAGGAAGGATCTTAGCTAAGAGATCGCTAAACTTTAAAGGGGGAGGAGTTATACTAAGTAAGAGTTATAAATAAAAGAGAGAGCTAGTAATAGGAAAGAAAAACTAGAAATAACTTTTATAATTACCTAAAAGTAATACTAGTAAGAAAATAAAAACTCTATCCCTAGAAACCCTACTAAAGAATCTTTAGATACTAGTAAATTCTAATAAAAAGGTACTATTACCTTTATTAATTATTATTATTATTATTATAAGGAGGTAAGTTAGTAGGTAGCTAGTCTATATTAGGATACTACCTAGGTAGCTAATAATAGTAGGGATAAGATAGTTAACTACTTAAAAGAGAATAATTAATAGGCTATAGAATATAAGGTAGTAAACTAGGAGAGGAAGAAGTAGGTAGAGAAGAGGTAGGAATAGAAGACTAAGGAGGAGGAGTAAGAGAGGTAGAAGAACCTAGGCTTAGATAACTAAAATAATTATAAACTAGTATAGAGATATTCTAAGTAGGGGATAAGCTCTAGATATATAGAGAAGAATTAGTAGAAGGATAGTAAGGAGTAGGAGTACTAAGAGACTTAGAAGTATACCTATAAGTACTCTTTAAACTCTTACCTAGATTAGGGTAGCCTATATTAGATTCTAAGTCTAAAGGGTAAGAGAGGTAAGAAGGTATACTCTATAGGAACTAAGGAGTTAAAAGAGAGTAGGAGGTAGTAAGCGTACTATAGATAGTAGAGAGTAAACCTTAAGGAGAGAGTAAAGAGAAGAGACTAGAAGGAGTAAAATATATTAGAGAACCGCTAGTAGAGTAGTATAGGAGAGGAGAAGAAGGACTAAAGAGGCTAGAACTTATAGAGGTACTCTTAGGGCTTAAAAGCTAAACTATAGGCTAAGTTCTACTATTTTACTAGAGAAGACTATAAGGATCCTAAACTTAAGTATAACTTATACTACTCCTAGTAGAACTAATATAACTTAGTCTAGAAGGAGATAGACTTAAAGAATTATACTAAAAACTCCTAAAACTATTATTATTAGAAGACTAAGATAAGAGTAAGCCTAGAGCCTAATAAATATACTAATTATCTAGCTAAGAAAAAACTATAGGGAAGAAATTATTAGACTTACTTTTAGAGATAATATAGCCTTAGAGATACCTACTATAGGTAACCTAGTAGAAAATATTATTAGTAGGGCTCTAAGGATAATTAATAGATAGATTATTACTATTTCTACTATTATCTTTACCCTATATTATTAGATAAGCTCTAAACCTATTTAGGTATACTAACTTACTAGGCGTTATAGAAGGATATCTATAGGCTTCTTAGTAAGTAGGAAAGATATTATAGTAAACTAGATACTAAATATTAGCTATAATATTATTATAAGTAAGGCTAGCTATAATAGGTTAGTTAGAAGATTAAGTAGGTACTAGAGTAATAGTATTAGAGTAGGCTCTCTCCTATTTAAAGAGCTTAGTAACTTAATAATAGCCCTTATTAAACCTATTAACCTTTAAAAGAGCGCGCTCTTACCTTACTACTAAGAAAATAGAAGATATTAGTAAAAGGAAGCTTTAAGGGGCTATCTAAATAAAAGAGAAGGAATATTAAGAAATAACTTATAAAGCCTATAGATATAACCCTAAATATAATAATAAATATAAGACCTATTAAGATAGTATAGTAGAGTTAGCTTAATTGAATTAAGCTCTAAGGAAGCCTCGGCTAGGAAGTTTAGGAGTATTTAAGCTTATAATCTCGATAGAGATAATAATAAAAAGAGGTTAATAATAAAGGTAGGAACTTCTACTTAATAGCTTCTACTACTATAATAGAGCCCTTAGTATATAGTTAATTAGTCTCTCTCTACGTAGAAATTTAAATTATTTACTATAATAGGTAATACCCTTATTATTATAAAAAACTAAATAGCTAATACCTTTATAAATATATAAGGAGTAGCTATAGTTCTCTTTATCTTTAGAACTCTAAGCTATAACTCTATTAGAGCTTAGTAATAGTAAGCCTAGTAATAAAGCTCTATAAGGGCCTATAGTTTTTTAGGCCTACTAGCCTATATAAACTATAGCCTTATAATAGGCTTATATCTATTAAGAATCTATAATTAGGAATAGATTCTAAGAGTATATAGCTTAAGTAGCCTTAGTATCCTAGGCTAGTATAGCCTTACCCTTAAAAGTATAAGCTTAGTAGTAAAGCTAGTAAAATAGAGACTAAGTTCTCTCTACTATAGTAAAATAGTAATCTAGGTTAAGAGAGTAAATATTATAGGGGTTATTCTACTAGTAATACTACTACTACTACTTATTAAGGTAAGTAAGAGTAAATTTATAAATAAAAGCTAGTAGCTAATTTAGATCCCTTATATTAAAGAACTTAAGGATCCTATCTAATAAGTTATAGAGTAGCTTATAAGTAACTAGCTAATTAAGGAAATATAAGATAACTAAGAAGTCTAGCTATTAGTTAATATCTAAAGGCTTATAAGTAAGATAACTAAGAACTTACTACTCTACTAAAGGTAGTATATTATAGAAACTAGGTAGGAGGGACTACTCTTAACCTAATAATACCTAGAAGATAGTCTTCTTAGGTTCTAAGGTAGCTTTAAAGGGTTATTACTATTATAACCTTATTAGCTAATCCTACTAGCTATATAAGAACTAGGCTAGTAATTAATAGTAGCTATTATAATAATAGTAAGATTAAAACTAAGGTAGAGGCTAAGAGTAAGATAGAAGCTAAGAGTAAGGTAGAGGTAGAGGCTAAAGTAGGAAAATTAAAATAGGGGCTAGAAAGTATAGTATAAAGATAAAGTTAGAAGAACTTAAAGAAAAAGAGAAGTAGGCTATAGTATGAAAAACTAAAGTTGAAATAGGCCTATAGGATCCTAAAAAGACTCTTAGGCCTTACCTATATAATAAATATAAATAGACTAAGAGTTAATATACTACTTACTATTAAGAGCTTAGGTAAGAGATAACTAAGAGCTAAAATATATAACTAGCTAATAGTAACTCCTATAAAGAGCTATAGAAAATACTAATAGTAAGGTAGTAAGTAAAAATAGAAGAAACCTAAGAGTATAAGTAAGAGGAAAACCTAGGTAGAGAAGTATAATAGTTATTTAGAAAATATCTATAAGAAGCTAATAAAAGAGAAAGACTTATAGACTATACTATTTATATTATTAAAAGAGAAAGGAACTTAAAAAGGTATATATAAATAAACCCTTAGATACTAAATTATAGTATACTTAAATATTAAGAAGAATCCTTCTCTAGTAACTTAGAAGTATAAGCCTACTCTATACCTATTTAGCTATACTAAAATACCTTTAATTAAGGAATTACTACTATAAGAGTAGTAATAGTATACTTTAAAATTAAAAATATAAAGAAGAAAAAGAATAGATAATTAGAGGAGAGAGTAGATACTATATTATAAAGGGTATATATAAACTCTTAGACCTAAGATTAGAAACTACTAAGTAAGCCTCTAATTAACTACTACCTTTAAAATAAGACCTACTATCTATACTCTAACTAATTACTACTAAAGAACCTTAGAGTTAAGAAAAGAGGTACTAAGAGTTTAGTAGGGTAGGAGGAAATAATATTAAGAGGTATACTAACTCTTACCTTAGTATTAGTACTAGTAGTAAGTTACTACTTAAGCTTTTAGAGTATTAGAAGGATTTTTCCTAAATCTTAATAGGACTAAACTCTTAAGAGAGGAGGAGGTATATAGTAGAGTACTATAATATTCGGCCTATATAAAAGGGGATAGATAGTTATAAGAGAGAACTAAGTACTAAGAGCTTATAAGAAAAAGAGTAGAAGAGATAGGTAGTTACTTAGGTAGATAATTAACTCTAATACTAAAGACTAATAAATTACTATACTCTATAACTACTATCTAATAAGTTATTAGATAGTAGATCTCTAGTTTATAGAGCTATACTATATTATATAGGTAAGTAAACTAGAGAGCGTACTTAGCTAATAAACCTTCTAGTTATAGGCTAATAGGCCCTTAGAGCTTAGAAGAGTATTAAATATATTAAGGCGTATTTATATAGTATAGGAAGAAATAATACTATAAACTAGGAGTTCCTAATCTAGATCTCGTAATTATAGGCTAATAGGCCCTTAGGCCCTAGAAGAGTATTAAGTATATAATACTATAATACTACTATATACGCCTTAGTATTTTCCTACTAGTAAATAATACTATAAATTAGGAATTTTTATTTCTTCCTACTATTCTATTAGCTTAACTCTCTAAAATTTTAACTCTACTTAGATTCTATCTTCTTTATATATATACTATTTAGTACTTATATAATAAAGACCTATATTAAATAGTACCCTCGATTCTAAATAAGAAAGGCTATAGCTATACTTTAGATACTAGAAGAACTTATAATACCTACTTAAAGTTAGCTTCTCTAGTTAAGAAACCTTAAGGCTAAATATCTATAGATTCTAAGAGCTCTAAATTTATTAGTAGTCCTACCTTAAAAAAGTTCTTTCTCTATAATATAGTATTTCTATATTAGGTTAGCTTTTCTAAGCCTCCTAATATACTAGCTATAAAGCTACCTACTATTCTAGGTACTTTTCTAAATACCTTACTTATTAAACCTAATTTAATATACCTAGGTTACCTATTACTATATCTAGAATTTAGAATTCTAGAGATATAGTTTAGCTAATAAAGTTTAACTAAGTCTACTTCTCTTTTAAGTAAAGATATTAATAAAGCCTTACTAGACCTTTATTCTAATTTAGAAAAAGGTAGTATTACTTACCTTAGTTAGGGTCTAATTATAAGTAATTTAAGCTTTAATAAAGTAGACTAGTACTAGCCTTAAGGTACTATTAATAATAATTAAAGAAATTCTATTAGATATTCCTATTCCTAGTAAGTTTAGACTCTAAGTTTAAGGTCTTACTATCTTATAATCTATTAGCTATTATAGATAATTAATTAAGTAATTATAAGGACTTTAGCTATTTCTAACTAGCTAGACTTATTTTATATCTTATATACTTAGTAGATACTATTTATAGTTAAAGCTAGAATACTTAACTTAAGTTAACTAAGGTAAACTAAAGACTTTAAGCTTTAGATAATAAGATTTAATAGGCTATAAAACTTTTATAATAGGTAAATAAGGAAAATAAAGCCCTCTTAGATAATAATAAAACTTTCTTAGACTAGATATATATAAATAACTTAGCCTATAATAAATTAGTTTAATAATACTATAATATTAGTACTTAGGCTATAGACCTTTATAAGTAATTAATAGATATAATAAATAAATTCTATATACTCTAAGCTAGATTAATTATTATAGAAGATATAAAGCTACTAATAACTAAGCTAATAGGCCTACTAGCTATACTATCCTAATAAAGTTTAATTTATCTATACTCTTAGCTAAAGAAATAGAATAATATAATTATACTATACTTCTCTAAAGCCTAAACTACTTAAACTTAGATAAATTTAGAGCTTCTTAACCTACTCTTAGGCGTTATATTTTTAATAGTAAAGAAATTAACCTTACTATATTTATAACTAATATATAAGAGGTATACTCTAATCTTTTTTAATATAAAAATAAAGAGACTAGGTAATTAGACTCTTATAATTTTTAGGATCTAGTAACTATAGGGATATCTAATCTTTTATCTAGAGTATAACTAATTACTTTATAGCTAATAGAAAATAGTATAAGAGTTCTTAAGCCTAAGCTAATATAATTATATATACTTACTTTAGTACTACTTATAAATACCTAACTATATCTAATAGAGTTACTTATCTCTATAATAAAGAATTTATATACTTTTATACCCTATATAACTATTTTAGAAACTAGGATTATATAGGTAATACTAAATTATACTTTTATACTCTTACTATACTATATTTTAGCTTATAAAACCTAGAATACTTAATAGCTTAAATTATATAGGCTTCCTTCTTATCTAAATTTAATAAGCTTATATAGGAACTAGGTTAGAAAGCTTAAGTATATAACTTATATCTTTAAGAAAAGCTTCCTAACTAGCTTTAGTCTATAATAGATACTACTCCTAGTATTTACTAAATAACTACCTAATTCTATTAGATAATTAGCCTTATTTAGAATAGAGTTAATAATACTAACTTAAATACTACCTCTAGTTAAATTAATATAGAGTACTACCTTAAGAACTACTATCTAGGATATAGAACTCTAGGCTTTAGTAATACTACTTATACTACTACTACCTTACCTAGTAGTAATAAGTAGCTATCTTTATAACTAAGTAGTACCTTTAAGAGTAAATTCCTCTCTAATTATATTATATCTAAAGTAAAACCTAATAAGCCTAAAGATTAGTCTCTAACCTATTATCTATATAGAAAGCTTAGTTATAGAAAGATAGACTACTTAGAGGTACTACCCTCTCTAGCTACTAAAAAAGATAGTAAAGCTACTAATAGATAATTTACTATAAACTACTATATAGTAGTCTAAGACTCTTTAGAAATAAGATCTAATTAGGAAGTAGTAGATAATATCTATAAGTATAATTTAGAAGATTAGTCTAATACCTACTCTAACTTAAGAGAAGATCTACCTTAGGTATAAAGTTACTACTTAAGGTCTCTATATTATAGAAAGGTATAATTTACTACTAAAGTCTAGTAGCTAGTATAGCTATAACTTAGACGCTAGCTTATAGAATATAAACTACCTAGTTTAAGTATAATAGTCTTAGCCCTAATAATACTTTACTAAGTTAGTTTATATTTAATAGCTTTATAGGTAAGGAAATTAATATCCTATATATTACCTAAACCCTAGTAGATAATAGAGCTAATACTAACTTTTTTATATACTAGTTTATTTATAAATTTAGAAAACTATAACTAATCTAGCTTATAATACCTATAGTTTATAGAGAGTATAATAGCTCTCTAATAGAAATTATAACTTATAGAGTAGAATTCTATCTATAGGTAGGTATATATATAGAATATATATTAGCTTACTTAGTAAAAGTAGTAGGCTAGTTTAATCTTATTTTAGGCTACTTATAGTAAAGAGTCTATACTATATTCTCTAACTATTAAAAAGG
>JAJTIZ010000361.1:0-16565 GCA_021365335.1 Phaeosphaeriaceae sp. PMI808 | reverse complement strand
ACCTTGTCTGTATCTCTTTCCAACATATTAACACCCCTAATATGCGCGAATCCAGCCAGCCATCCATCTCCCATTTTCTCGTCCCAACCGCGCACAATTAAAGGGAACGATAAGCCGTCTACAATTACCACCACAGATTTCTGGTCACTACAGACTTCCACACCAGGACAACTAATGCCGCGAAACCCTCCGTCGGTCCAGAGAAGTTGGCGACCAGCGAACAAGTTGATGACGGTTTTGAGGTGGCCGTAGCGCGTTGCGATAGAAGGGACTATAGATGCAAGGACTTCGATCTGTGGGGTTTTGATTGAATGGTATATGCTGCGAAGCTTGTCGCTCGCTTCCTGAAGCTTGTGAATGATGCTTTTGAGCCAATCGTGATCGTCGCAATCTAGTAGGATGACGTAGGCTAAGTAGGTATAGTAGAACGAGTAGCACCAGCTGACCCGCAGAACTTCTTTGGAGATGTCGCTCTGGTAGCTGTTGTAGGCGCTTACGATCATCTTTGTCCGCTTCTCTATATCTTCGGGCCGAGGTCCACCAATTTCAGTCCAGTACGTAGCATCCCATGACCATTGCTTCGCTTGTGGGAACCGACTCAACCAAATAGAGAGGTGATCCCAGTCAAAGATGCATGCTCCGATGAAGAAGTTGGCGAAAGCTTTCCGAAAGACATCGCCCATTCTAGAGGAGAAGATGTCCTCGAGACATCCTTGTTTGGCTTGATCTGCTTCAAATCCCAACGCCTCGACAAGTCCAGGCGTGGTAGTCCTGAGTGCGTGCCACCGCAGTACGTCCCAACAAGGCACACATTCACAGACCTGTCGTGGGAGCTTGAGATGGTCTTTTGGCCTCATTGTCGATTGGAAGAGCCCACCTCGAAAAGCTGAATTGAAATACTTTAGTGTTTCGTCGTTGTCATTTCCGTACATGTCAAGGAAAACCTTGAGCCATGTATCCTCTGGTGCAGCACCACTAACGAAGTAATCATGGCATTCGTGATTGTGGTTCATGCAGTGATCGAATTGCCAGAGTTCTGCAAAAATCTTGTGGTGATCGCTCTCATGGATGTGACGGTGGCCGTACACCGTGTCCAAGACATAGCCTTCAGCATGAAGACGGTGGTTCAACACGAGAAGCTTCGGCTCCAGCTCTTTCTCCGCAAGGTCTGGTGGAATTATGTCGAGCTCGTGCGGTACGATGTGTTTGCTAAAATCCGGCAACCATGAAGGGTACTGGCCTAGTCCAGCCGCGAAGCGAGAGGGATACCACCAGAGAACGTCGCCCCAGCATTCGAATTGAATCAAGAATACAGCCAGACAAGCAAAGAGGAGCTCCTTACGCATGTTGTAGTCGGGCACAAAGACTTCGCCGAATACGGGATCAAAGATAGACCGGAGTCCGTAGACGTAGTCGTGCTTAACTCCAGCTTGAGCAAGCAGCTCACGATACAGTCGCCGAGGAGTATCAAACCCATGTGTTACAAGCCGACGTGAGATCAAAGCGGAAGTGCGCTCGACCTGGACTTTGAAAGCGCCGATAGGCTTGTCTATCTTCGACTTAAGAGCAGTTACGTCGCTTGCGTTGGCGTCCTTGCGGAAGAAAAGGTGCCACGACACATCCATCAGCAGGTTGAAGTCTCTCTTGAGATAAGCATTGCTGGCATGCGTTCTACCCCAATACCATTCTGGCTCTTCACTGGCGAGGTAGAATTCTTGCTGTTTGATATTATGTTAGCAACGTGACCTGTGACATGATTGCGAGAAGCGGGCAAAACGCATCCGACAGAAGCTGACCGGTCCCGGCAATACAAAGGGAAAACTAAGTCAGGAAACGCTTGCAACGAGGTCTTATACCCAGCACGAGGCAACATGACTTGATGGAAGAAGCTCCTTACTCACCAGTATCCAAACGCGACCCCACCATGGTTGGAGGCACATTTCCACGAATCCATTGCAGACATCATGTGCGTTCAAGTGACACATATCACAGATACTTTGTAAACTGGCCAGCCCTCCATTAGGACCTCCGCTGGTTGATTGATTCTCATCGTCTCGGTTGAGGAATTGAAAGAGACTCTCGATGGGACTTGAGACGGGTGGTGCGGAAGCTCCCAGGAACACGTTGACTCTACTCGCAAGCCTGTATATCTCTCCCATCTTGATAACCTCCCTTGACCTCTCAGCTAAGCTTGTCTGATTTACGCAGATCGCGTCAATCCAAATACATCTCGTGGAGTCTGGCTGTCGGAGTGACTGAAGAGCCGCATAGAGACTGGGACCGATTGGAACCTTGACCTTGTCGACAAAGATGTCTTTTTGTTCATCCTGGTTGCCCCAGACATAAGACAGTGCTTCATACTGCATAGCCACTTCAGCCAGACGACGAACGGTCATGGAGACATGAATATTATCCCCTGGTGCGCCGCGCTGTATTTCTGCCATGCGAATCGAAGACTGATCGAGGCGTAGTTTCGAATACACTGCCTTTGAATCCCATTTGCTGAACTGTACAAGCATCGCTTTCTCATCTGTTTCAAATGCCCTCTTATTTGGAGTGAAATCGATATTCTCTGTCGCACTATTTGATGCGGAAGAGACAGTGGGGCGACTGGCGTAGGCCTCATCTTTGTCATAGACAAGTGGCTGAGATGCAACTCTTATGGCGCTTTCAGAAGGGTGGGATTGCGGCAACGCAACCATCAACGAGGAGGAAAAATACAAAGCCGTCACTTCATCGTAATCAATGGGAGCACTTGTACTTGGTTCCCTTGTACTGGGCTCTGGCTTGGACGGGCTATCCGATTTAGGAGCAACACGGCTGTATACAGCCTTCATCTTATGGATATGACTCTCATGATTCTTATGAACAGTAGGCATATACTGTGATACTACCTGAGGATTTGCAGCGTTGATAGCTTTAGTAATCTTCTTTACGATTACGTTGACCTCATGAGTGTCGCTGGACCTGGGTGAAGGCACTTTAGGCTCGGACGGGGGAGCAGACTGAGGTGGCTCCGTTTGTGGTTGCTCTGATGAAGAACGTTCTGTCTGCCGGAAAGCTGTGCAACGAGGTATCAGCGTCTGGCGCGACATACTTAGCTCCTAGACAGCCATACTATAGCCAATGATCTTGCCAATCCTCTCAGTGAGTCGTTCAAACCCCTTCCAGATGACTGTACGCCGTAATTGAGCGAGGAATGCTTGTTTAATATTCTGTCTGGAGTTCGCGTTCCCCATCTTATCGTACTATTAGGCCAGTTGGCATTTACCAATCACTCTCAGTCAAATGGTGAAAGTAAGGGCTGATTGCACATTAATTCGCGCCGAAGAAGAGGCGTCGTTTTGCAGAGGAGGTGAAGCTGCTGAAGTGATGCGGGGTAAGATATCCCCTCATCTTCAGCTGAACATATAACGAGGCTGTTGAGGGGTTAAAAGGGTAACGATTACGTGTTCTGGGGAACAACATCAAAATATCTTATTAATAGCCTCGCTATCACGGTCGAATATGGATACGGTCCTGCTGCCGTTCTAATGGTTTCGCGATGAGTATAACAATGCAGCTGTTGTGGTGATGGGTCGTGATGTCGCCGTGGAGTCGTCAACAATCAAGCAATCTACAGATTGAGCACCCCATTGAGCGTAAAATGATCACTCGAGGTCCATGAAAGGCCTAATCTAGTAATTAACTTGTCTAACGTGCCCGTGCGCGTGACGATCGCGGAACACCATAATGAGCAACTCAAAGATGAGGCTGTAGAGCCACCCATAATAGCTATTATCACGAGATTTTATAGTAGAGTAGTAAATAGAGTCTGGCGATTAATTTGTACTACTTGAGTTTACTTGGGAGGTTGACACTGCGGCCAGAGCGCGTAGTTTTGAGTGGAGCTGCTGATGCAGCTCCTGGGGACTCCTCACTGCCTATAGTATCAACCACCTGTTTCCTACGCTTATTCTTCTAGGTAGGCGTACATGAGGTTTTCCTCTTTCCCTTTTGGGGTAGTTGGAGAGCTCTTTTAGCGTATTGGGCCTCTTTCTTGCGAGCTCGCTCAGCTACCTGATTAGCCTTCTCCTTCTCCCTTACCTTCTTGAGTCTCTCTCTCTCCACACGCTTCTCTTTAGCAATCTTCTACTTATATAATTAAGCAGCAGCCTTAAGCTCCTTTGCCTCTACTTTTTAGAGTTGTAGCTTCTTCTCTTCTTGCTCCTTCACCAGACCTGCCAACAAGCAAATCAAATCAACTTGAAGCCCAAAGTTGATTTAATTGTTACTTCAGAGCTGTCTAATTGATTGTAAGTTGATTATTGCCTATTTGGGACAAAGTTGATTGATTTGATTAAGTTGATTGATTCGAAAGAGGTGCTAAGGGATTATATCCCATACAAATTACGGTAGTAGAGAATCCCACTCATCCATGTGGTAATCTTAGACGATTTGCTCGTTAGTCAACTCTATCTCATTGCTACTGTATAGTGTTTTAAAGCCAGCTTTTACCTAGGATCTTACTAGTTGGAGAGCTGCAAGTTGTTTACTACCTATCTAACGTCGTTTCGGCTCTAGTAGATCGCTAAGCTTACTAAAGAGGCGCTTACAATTACTACTTAATACTAGGATTATTAATATATTAATTATAAACTACGCTAAATTAGGGTATTTTAGCCTTATTTAAATCTAATACTTAACTAGGTTACTATTAGCCTCGTTCTCTTCCTGCGTCTATACTAGTTCTCTTAATCTCTACTACTTATACTTATCTTCTAGAGCCTCTAGAGCGCCGCCGTAGTAGATTAACGCAGTAATCGCGTTATTAATACTACTTATGCGTACTATAATTACTTATAGTAAGCGTAGGTAGTAAGGCTTATACTCTACCTAGAGCTACTAGAAGCCTTAGCTAGCTCTATTAAGCTAATTAGGTTTATTAACCTAGCTATTCTTATAGTAGTACTTATAGTATAGATAGAGGTAGGTAGTAGTATAGTAAGTAGGTAAGTCGTTAAGCTTAGAGTAATAGTTATTAGCTTTACTCTAAGCTACGTTTATATTAATAAGGAGGTAATCTTTAGGAGCCTTATAATAGGTAGTAAAGTTAACCTATAATAGATAGGTTTTACTCGCTTTAAGTTACTTTAATATAAATTTAAATACTAGTATAATCTTATATATAGCGCTAAATTTACTAGCTTTACTATACCCTTTAAGGCGCTTAGTAGTAAGCTTTAGTAGCTCTAAGTAGTCTTAATACTCTATAATTATAATCTAGTTAGTAGCTTATAGCCTAGTTAATCTTATCTAACTTAGAGTATCTAGTAGCTTAGTATAGTACTATTTAGTAAGAGTATTAGTAGTTATAATCTTACTAATATAGTACTTAGTATATAAACTAAATATAGCTTAAAGCTTTATAGCGCGCGTAAAAGCTATATAATATAAGTTCTAATAAGTAACTACTAGCTTAACTAGCTTAGGTATATAGGTACGTTTATTAGTAGTAAGCCTAGTATTTATATACTCTTAGTACTTATAGAAGAGCTTATATTATTGCGGTATTTTAATATAATTAATTACGTTAATTAATACTCCTAAAGGCCTATTTTTATACTACTCCTATATATACTACTCCTCTTAAGTATAGTACTCTTTAGCGTTCTTATAGGCGTCTTTATTAGTACTAAATATAAGCTTCTAACTAACGAGGTTAAGTATATAGTAGCTATAGTATAGGCGCTAGTATACTAGCTTAAAGGAGTAATTACTAGTAATTATAGTAATTATAGCGTTATTACTCTTAGCATTATTAAGTATAAAGTAGTCTAATTAACTATAAGTTATACTATAAGCTTTAAGCGTTTAAGTAATAGCTTAAGTAATTACTTTACCTATATAGGCGCATATAAGTTATAGGAGAGTAATAGGTAGATCTTATATAGTACTAGAGTTATTAGTAAAGTAGGTAACTACTCTAAAAAAGCTACGTTTACCTCCTTTAGTTATCTAGCTATTAAAGCTTATATAGATTTTACTTATTATAGTTAATAGGGCTGTAATAACTTAAGGCTTTAAGTACTAGAATAGCCTTATTATAAAGGTAGTAGCGCTTATATAACTCGCCTATAACGACCTCTTAGCTTCTAGGTTAATAGCTATTATTATCTTATAGAAAGCTAGTATCTCTAACTTATAAAGTAGGTAATTATTCTTAATAAGCTATAGGATAACTACGCGCTAGAAGTACTATATATTAAAGTTTCCTATTATATTAGCAACGCCTTAATCTATTATAATACTAGCTTTAAATACTTACAATAATAAGTATTACCTAGAGGCTCTTATAGGCTCGCGAACGCTATCTTCTATAAGGTTATAGCTAGGTATATACTACTTAAGATAGGATGCTACTAACGAAGTAGCCTTTATAATATTAAATATACTACTATAGCTAGTATTAATACGCTTATAGAGATAGTAGTACTTATATATAAACTATAGTTAAGATAGATCTTTAAGCTTAGTAACGTAATAGCTATATTTAAATATCTAGCTTTTCTTGCGCTACTAAGTTACTAGAGGCTTAATATATCTATATAGGCGCTCCTATTTAATACCTTTAAAGTTATTAGCTATAGAGATTATCTTATTACTATCTCTATCCTTAGTTATAGCTATAGTACTAGCGCTACTACTCTTAGTAGGCGGCGCGATCTCTACCTCGGGCTATAACTCTAAGAACTACAACTTAAACGTTAGCTCTAGGTACTATAAATAGGTAGCTTAGCTCGTAGTAGCTAGGGCTCTCTAAGGTAATTAGCGTAGTAATATAGGTAGTAATATAGGTATTAATATAGAAGGGATAGTACCGCGCGTAGTAACTCTAGTATATTTACTTATTAAATTACTTAGTTAGAGATAATATTTAGGCGCTATCTTAGATAATAAAATACTTAAAAACGCGATAATATAGGTAGTATAGATAGCTATTAAGTATTAATAAGGGGCGCGCTAATATAAGATAGCCTAAATAAGTTAGTATATTAGGCTAACTATAATACTAAGAAAGTATCGCGGGATTACCTTCCTACCTATTATAAAAACCTTAAAAACGTATATATACTAAACTAATTAACTAATTAATTTAATTAAATTAATAGCTTTAAGTTAATTTAATTAATTAATATAGGACCTCTAAGTTAATTTAAATTAATTAGTTTAACTAATTAATTTAATTAATCGAGTTAATAGTAATTACTTATTAGTAGGTCTATCCTTTACTAACTAACGTACTATTAGATTTAAGATAGGTTTAATAGGTATATAGTATAGGAATAAGGTATATAATAAAAGACTATAATAAATAATATAGTAAATAACTAATTGATTATCTATAAACGCTCTTAATTATTATCTATTAATATTCTACTTATTTTCTATCTACTACACTTTCTACTAGTTTATATATCTATCTCTACTAAGCTTATTAAAGTCTCTTAGTTTAGAGGGTAGAGATCTACTATCTCTATTATATAGTTAAGCTAGCTTAACGTAGTTATTCGATAGTACTAGTTCTATATAGCTTATCTATAACTCTATAAGCTATTAGATATTAGCTTTACTAGTTATATTAGCTATACTAGTTATACTAGCTATAATCTTAGATATAGTCTCGGATAGTCTTATAATAACGCTTTTATCTAGTAGTAGATAACTAAGTTCGACCTTAAATTACCTATATATCTAATATACCCCTTTAGCTTAGTAAGCCTTTAGTAAGCTAGAACTTATTAGGTAAGTATAAGGTTAATTAAGTAAGCTTAGATTTTATTAAGAGGTACTTTATATATAATCTAGTATTTCTATACTTCTACTAGTCTAAGTTAGATTAAAAAACTCTTCTACTTATTTCCTAGAAGTATCTTAGTAAACCTATTAGTAGTTATCTCTATTAATAGAGTATAGGCTACTTTAATTTAACTAGCTAATACCTTTTACCTTAGCTAGTAGTTATAAATATTAATATACTTTAGTTTAGTTTAGAGTTTACCTAATTCTTTAGTAATAAGCTAGATTATTTAAGTATTATTATACTAGATAGTAATATAGCTTATTAGTAGTTTAACCTTTAGCTTATCTAGTAATTATAATATAAAGATAGCTTCTTTAGCTACTTAAAATAGAGCTAGTAATTTAGCTTTAGTTATTAAAGTAGTAATAGTATCTTATTTATTAGCTTTCTATATAATAAGACTATTAAATAGTTTAATTATATATTTTTAGGAGCTTCTAATATCTAGGATATTATTAGTAAATAAAGTATTACTAGCTACTTAAAGTAAGTTACCTCCTCTAAGTTAGAGTACTCTCTATCTTATACTTAATAGATATATAAGTACTTAATTAGTAGCTTCTTAGTATATAGTATTTAGGTTTATAAGGAATTAAGCTAATTATAATATTATAAATACTATATCTAGTCTAGTAGTTACTATAGTAAATAGAAATAAGCTAATTTTTTACTAGTACTTATTAATCTTAAATAGTATTACTAAGCTAGTATAAGACTAGAGTTTAGAAGTAGCTATTAGAGTATTATAGTAGATATCTTATTTATTAGTAAGCTAATAGATCTTATTAATATATATAGTCTATAGGAGCTAGATAAAGTATTACTCTCTTTTCTAGATAATATCTATACTAAGGAACTATTAGAGATCTACTCTTCTAGTAATAGTATACTTCTCTCTTAAGAGATTAATTACCTTTTCTACTTCTTTAATCTTCTTTTTATTATAGGCTATAATAATATTATCTTTTACTATATATTATAGCTTATAGAGTATTACTTAAAAACTAAGAGACTTTAGTATTAATATAAACTCTCTCTACTATAGTAGAAGTAAAATATATAGATTATATAGAGTATTTTAGACTTAAAGGATTATTTTCTTCTTCTAGTATCCTTTTAGTATCTTTATATAGATCTCTTAATCTATTATACTATTTTAGTTTAAGATTATATTTAGCTATAATTACTATAAGTATCTAGAAGAAGTAGCTAGCTAATATTATAGTATAGGTATCTTATAATATAATATTTCTTTACTAATCTCTATATACTACTAGTTAGGCTTTATATTTAATAAACTAGTAGTATTTATCTAATTTATAGGTATAAACCTATATATAATTAAGTATCTATTAACCTATTTATTTAATTAGATTAGCTAGTACTTTAGTCTATAATCTTATCTTCTAATAGCTTATTATATAAGTATATTTAGCTTTTTTAAATAGCTTATTTATTAGATAGTTATCTAGATTTATTTAGTATATTAGTAGAGGTAGAAGTTAACTATAATAGAGCTTTAAGCCTCTAGTAAGTATTCTTTTTATCTTTACTTTATCTATTAACTCTCCTCTATATTACCTAATATTTCCTACCTAAGTACCTACTATAAAGACTACTACTTATAGAATAGTTTTAGATAATCCTTAGTTATTATAGGTTTTTATTATAGTAGTTAACTATTCTCTACCTAAGCTAATTTTAGATAACTTATAGAGTACTAGCCCTTTAGTTATTAAGTAAGCTAGGAGTACTACTAGTAGTAGAGATAGTAGTAGAGTTAAGTAATATTCTCTAATCTTTCTTCCTTAATAGTAGTTAGGTAGGTCTACTTTATTAGTTAATATATTTAGATTAGTATTATTCTTATAGAAAGACTCTATTTCTAGCTAATAAACTAGTATTAAGAGCTTAATAGTTTTTATATAAGTAGTAATTTCTTCTAATATTTAATATATAAGATTATCTATTAGGTCCTCTATTTTAGTATTAAAGATTATATACTTATTAAAGATAATATCTTAAGTACTTATTATCTTAGCTATAGATAGTATCTATATCTAGTAGATATTTAATAACTAGTATCTAATAAGGTATCTAATCTAGGCCTTTAGGTCTAGCTACTAGAGTCTTAATTTACTATAGTAGGTATTATTAGTTATTATAAAAGCTTTATACCTATAAGCTTTTAAATAAGCTAGATTAAGCTTTCTTAATAATATTATAATTCTTTAATTATAAGCTACTCCTATAAAGAAGGTCTTATATAGTATTTTCTAGTTATTTAAGTAACTTAGTATTTAGTTATAAAGGTATACTTTAGCTCTAGTAATTTCTAGCTAGAGTTCCTAAGATAGATTAGTATTAAGCTATATTATATATAATTTCTCCTTATTAATACCTTTAGCCTACTCTACTCCTCTATTTTAAGCTTAAGTATCTAGAGTTAATAGTTTAATAGTAATACCTTATAAGCTTAACTAATACTAGACTTCTAGTTTTACTATAGTAATCTTATTATTAGCTTTAATTACTTTAACTAAGATATTATATTAAATCTTTAAGAAGTAAATAAGGTTTTCTAGTATTTTAATAATTAACTTTACTAATTAGTTATCTATAAAGTAGAAGTCCTACTATAGTTTAGAAATTCTCTTAGTAGCTAGTATCTAACTCTTTTCTTTATTAATATTCTATACTTTATATAAGTAGAAATTAATTAAGATTCTTTATCCTAGTCCTTTATAGCTAACTTATAGTATATAACTAATTTAACGTCTTATCTTAGCTTTACTATAGAAGTTATATTTAATAGTAGTTACTTCTTTTATATATAATATATTTTATAAGTAAGTTACCTACCTAAGCGAGTTATCTACTAAATACTAGTATAACGCCTATATAATAATATTATATAATATAATAATAATTTTTTATAGTATATATATTAGAATAGTATTAATTAGAAGTATTACTATTATCTATATCCTCTATTTCTACCTTATATATATAATAGTTATACCTAATCTTACTATAATAGCTATAGTATTACTCTACGCGTACCCTCTTTATAGACTACTTACTATTATTATAACTACTACCCTCCTTTTCTATAATTAAGTTAGATACTTTACTAACTATAAGAGTCTCCTCTATTTATATATATTACCTCTTAAAGGTATACTATTTCTTCGCGTATTAATACTATCTTATATATAATCTACTAAGTACCCTTAGTAAGCTACTTAACCTACTTATCTAGAGAACTTACTAGAGACCTAGGATAGATTTATATATAGTTTTAAATTAGTATTAATTATACCTCTATCTTACTAGTATTACGTAGTATTTATACCTACTAGGTAATAGTATCTAGTATAGGTAGTATTAGTATATATAGCTATATATCTAACTTTAATAATATAGCCTCTAGGTTATATAGGGCTAATCTAGTACCTTAAAACCCTATATAAACGTTTACCTCTATAAAAGTCTTTATATAAGCTACTTTAAAGGCTAGTAGGAAGGTTAATTTATTAATATAGTAGATATAGCTATATACTAAGAGTAAGATCCTATTACTATAAAAGTACTTTAGTAGTAAGTAGTAGATAATATTAAGAGGCTATAATAGGTATAATAAGTATAGTAGTATATAGAGAACTATAATCTTATTCTCCTTATAGTAATCCTAGAATTCTACTAAGTAGTAGCTCTTATAGCTATTAATAATAAGTAACCTATATACCCTAATAGTATAAGCCTTTATATAGGCGTTAAAGTACTTAAGCTATACTAGTATAAGGTTATTATTAATCTAGCTAGTAGGAAAGATATTAATAATCTAGTTATAAGGTAGATCCTTAAACTAGAAGGAAATAAGGACCTTATTAGTAAAGATAATAAAGGGTAGGATAATACGCCCTATTATACTAGTACCTTATACTAGAGTTACCTACTTATAATTACTAAGCTATAGTTTCTTCTATTTCCTAGGTTTATTTAAACCTATAATAATTAGCTAAGATAATATCTTACCTATTAGGAAGCTAGATTTATTAAAGTTATAGGTATCTTTATCTAAGATACTATAATTTATCTTTATCTTCTTAACTAGTATAAACTAAAGCTAGATAATTACTAGGTCCTTATAGATAGCTTACTAGTAATTATATAGGTAACTCTATTATATTTATAGCTTTAGAGTATACCTAATAAAGTTATTAACCTAATTCTTACTAATAAGCTTCCTACTATACTCTCTTAGTAGTTTATTAACTATATCTTATATATCTACTTTTAAGGATAGTACTATACGCTTAAACTCTTTAAGTATATACTATATAATTATCTCCTCTTCTAGCTTTATAAAGTACTTTAAGTTTAGCTTATAATTATATTAAGAGTATTATCTAGAGTATTAGTTATATACTATTATTTAAGGAATATTATATACTATAGTAGTATATCTTTTACTATAGAACTAGTTTAAAGTAAGATTAGATATAGTAAACTATATATTACCTTTAGTATAGATCTTTTCTTAGTAGTATAGTTATAATATTATATAAAGTTATTATATAGATATTACGCTAGTATTTAGTAGGTAACCTACTTAGGTAGGTAACTTACTTATAAAATATATTACCCCTTAAGTTTACTAAATAAAGTACTTAATTACTACTAGTTCTAGATAGTCTAGTCTCTTATACTATAGGAGTATAATTACTCTAGTTAACTTAAGTTTATAAATATAATATATTACTTCTTATAAAGGATAAAACTTAGGTATCTATTAGCTATAGATCTTAGTAAGATTTCTAATTATCTATCTATCTAGTTTATTTAAGGTTATAGGTTCTAATTAAATATTCTACTATATTCCTCTTTACTAGAGTAATTAGAATAAGATTAGGTTATAGTAGATATCTAGGTATATAGCTATATTATATAAAGCTAGTTAATTTACTTTAAATCGATTTTTTAATATTAGATTAATAGATCTATATCCCTTTACCTATATCTTTAAATTACTAGCCTAGATATAGTCTTCTTAAGTAGGTAGATAATAGTTATAGATATAATTAGGATTATTTATAATATAGTAGGTTATACTTAAATTAAAGATAAATAAATCCTATAGTAGATATTTATTATAGTTATTTATTATAGTTTAAAAGGATATAGTAGTAAATATTCCTTAATACTTAATACTCTTCTACTATATAGTTATTCTTAATCTCTAGGTATTAGAGTTAGTAATTACCTAAAGTAAAGTTTAGACTATTATTTAATTAGTCCTTAAAGTATTATATTATACTTATACTTATATTTAATAAGCTCTTTTTAAGTCTTACTTAAAATCTACTACTTAAGTACTTTATCTAAGAAGATATAATAGTAGTTCTATAAATTATAGAGTTTACTATAAGTAGGGTAATATACTTTATCTTCTATAGTAATTTCTAAATTTTAGGAGTTTATCTTATTCTTATATAGAAAACTAATCTAATAATCTAGTATATATTTTTATCCTTATAGTTTACTTTAGTTTTTAGAGTTTATTTTATTCTTATATAGAAAACTAGTCTACTAATCTAGTATATATTTTTATCCTTAGAGTCTACTCTAGTTTCTAAGTAGTATATATTTAGTAAGAGAGGTATTCTAAGTCTTACTCTAAGTAGGTTTACTACTACTAGTAGGATATTCTAAGATATTATTAACTATAAAAGTAGCTATATATTTTTCTAATCTAAGAGGATAATTTACTATTATATATTTATAGAAGTAATTTATTATCTTCTTCTAGTTTATACTAGAATTAAATTATCTATAGTCTTAAAAAGTTATAGACTAGATAGAAGTAATTTTATAAATAGCTATAAGAAAGTCTTTAGTAATTATATTAATTTATAATATTTTTATAACTTAATATATTTTAGCTTCTATAGAAGCTTAGTTATACTTAACTAGCTAAGTATTCTAGTTTACTACGTTTCTTATTAGTTTAAGAAAATTAAGGTATCTCTTATAAGCCTATTCTTATTTAATTTATTTATCTCTACTAATAGTTTATTTAAGGTTAGTAAGCTATTATCTTAGTAACTAATCTAGTAGGTAGTATATATATAGTAGATATAGTATACCTAATAATTAGATAAATACTATAATCTACTATTAGCTTATCTACTACTTTTTAAACTTATATTAGTTACTTTAGTATTATTTAGAGGTAGTCTTATAGTATTTAAGATTCTTCTTAAATACTCTAAAGCCTATAGTTAATAATTTAGATTAATATTCTAGTTCTTAAATATTAGAGGCTAGTATATAGTTAGTAATTACTAGAGCTTTAATTACTACTAGTCTTTAAATTAATTCTATTATTATAGCTAGGTTAATTTTATCCTAGATATTATAGACTATATATTATAATTATAGTTTAGTTATCTATATAGTATAATTAGTATTATTTCTTAGTATTACTATAGTATAATTAGTATTATTTCTTAGTATTACTATAGGATCGCGTTATACTTAATAGGCTATTATAATTTATAATTAGCTTAACTTAATTAAAATAGTAAAATTATAAAGTTTAGTAGAGTGCGCTAATTAGAACTAGCTAATTAATAGAAGTTAGGTCTTTCTAATTTCTATAGGTTTATATACTAATTAGCTTAACTTATTTTAGTTATTAGTTTTACTCGATTTAGTTAAGGTAGTAAGCCTCTTAATTATTAGATTTAAGATAGGTTTTAATAGATATATAGTATAGGAATAAAGTATATAATAAAAGACTATAATAAATAATATAGTAAATAATTAATTAATTATCTATAAGAGCTCTTAATTATTATCTATTAATATTATACTTATCTTCGATCTACTATACTTTCTACTAGTTTATATATTTATCTCTACTAAGCTTATTAAAGTCTCTTAGTTTAGAGGATAGAGATTCTCTATCTCTATTATATAGTTAAGCTAGCTTAATATAGTTTATTTAATAGTACTAGTTCTATATAGCTTATCTATAACTCTATAAGCTATTAGATATTAGCTTTACTAGTTATATTAGCTATATTAGCTATACTAGCTATAATCTTATATATAGTCTTAGATAGTCTTATAATAATACTTTTATCTAGTAGTAGATAACTAAGTTCGACCTTAAACTACCTATAAATCTAATACTAGTATCTATTATACCTACTCCTATTCTTCTTTAGTATTATTACTTTACTCTTTAATTATATTAAAAGAGTAGTTCTTAATATATAGTCTCTTTAATTTATTCTTTAATTAGTAATCCTTTAATAGGTAGCCTAGTTTACTATAGTTATAGTAGATTCTTATTTCCTTACTATTATCTAGCTTCTTAGAGTAATAATCTATTATTCTCCCTCTTAGGTTTATATTATCGATATATATATTATTAAGTCTAAAGTACCTATAATTACTACTAACTCTAAGTACCTTTATAATCCTCTAGTATCTATAGTTTAGCTAGTACTTCTTCTTATATATATAGGTTAGTATAGTATACTTATCTTTCGCTTTAAGGTAAAATTTATATAAGTAGTTATTAACTCTAATTAATTCTTTAATTAATTCGTTAAGATTATTAATTATAGCTCTACTTCTTATAAGCTTAATCTATATACCTACTTTTAGTTCCTATCTAATTATTTTATTTAGTCTAGATTAAATAATTCTTAAATTTATTAGTATAGCTAGAAGCTAAATAATTCTATTATAAGCTCTAGATAGCTTATTATTATAAGTCGAGTAGCTTAGGAATAAGTAGGAGATAGATTATTAATTTAAAGCTATATAGTAAGAGCGCTATATATATATATAGGAAGCTTAAATAGCTCGCTTACGTAATATATACTCGCGTACTCCTCTATTAAGCTATACTCCTCTATATTAAGTTAAGCTCGTAGATATTAGGTATACCTAATATCTCTATAACTAAGGTTAAGTTAAGCTTAATTATAATATACCCCCTAGGTAAGCTATATAGCTATAATTTTCAAGGTCTATCTAAACTTACTTAAAACCTTAGTTTCTTATAATTTCGCCTATTATAAGCTTAGGCCTTAGCGCGCGTATATAACGTACGCGCGTAGAGTAAACTATAAGCTTTCTACTTTACTAAACCTTATAAATTACTATACTATATCCTATAAGTTATTATTTAGCGTATACTCTATACGTTCCTATAAGCTCCTTAGCTCTTATCCCTATTCTATAAGCTCTATACTAACTCCTATATAGACTTAATTAGTTACCTCTACGCGCTTACGCGTTACTAAAGCGCGCTATAAAGAAGAAGCTACTACTACTAAAGAGAAGAAGAAGAAGAAGAGGAAGGAGAAATAGCGAGCTTATTATACTACTTCTACCTATACCTCTCCCTATACCTCCCTTACTACCTCCCCTACTACCTCGTCTCTACTACCCTCTCCCTCTCCCCTAGAGTATAGTACTCTCTAAGTAGAGCCCTACCTTAGCTACGCTAAAAGCGCTTTAGTAGGTACCTCTCTTAGAGAGTACTATAAATCTATTAGGGAGAGTCTACGCTATATATACTATACCTATAGGTATAAGTATAAGCCTATATAAGTAACTCTTTCTCTTATAAGCTCTAATTATAGCTCTTAAATAAGCTTTAGTAACTCTTAATAGAGCTTTATCCTATCTTTTAATAGTT